>APFE031451819.1:409907-434652 GCA_000404065.3 Pinus taeda | reverse complement strand
TTGTGTTGAAATTCTCTCCAACTTTTCCTGTATATATATCCATCAATGAGGGTGTGTGACACATCTGTTGGGCATGTGAGCCTACATTACAAAACTGGCTAACCTTGCACATATAATTTATTAAGAATAATAAATTCAAAATATAAGTTCTTCTCATCGGATTAAGACTATTTTTATATGGATTTTACACCTCTCTAAAAGAGGAATCCAACAAAAATATTAGCCTCTTAATCTGATCATCAGAACATGGAGTTTGGACCTAGTTGTCCAAATTTAACATTTTCTAAGTGTTTTTTCCTCCCTTTTATAAGTAAAGGGGGATCAAGGAAATTAGTTACAAAAATATCTTATGGTTGGAGTTTACATCTGTCTATATGACTAGCTGTCTTAGCGTGAAGCCTCTAACTATTACAACCATAAGATACCTTTCTTGACAATAAAACAGAATAACAGCGATAGCAATCAAAAACAACAAAAACAGAACTAACCAAAGAAACTGAAATGATGGTCCTAAAAATATCTCCACGACACTCTTCTTTGTTGGTTCCTTGTCACTTTTAGCCTTTAACAGCGTTGTTCCTTCTCTTTCACGAAGCGGGGGCGGTTACCCATAATGGCGATAACAGACTCTAAACCCGACTGCCAACTCAACCGCCCTCCCAGAATCCATGTAAAACACTATCGACAGCTTGATATGCCTAGTGATGCAATTATGGTGGAATATGCAGGAGTGTGACGATGAGTGGTTTTCGAAGGGGGGCATGAGCAGTAAGTGGTAAGTGAGGGCGAGTGCGAAATAATATGAAAGGGACACGTAGCGGTGGGGCCCGGCAGGGAAACTGCTTTTTCGACACCCCCCCCCGCCCAATAAAGGGAAACATGGCAAGGGAGCTGAAAAGGCCTGGGAGCCATTAGTCTGGGCGGAGTCAATCTAGGTCGTCCAAAGATGGGGGGTGTTTAATCAATATGCGGCCTTTGAAAACGGACGGACCCATCGGCCCTTTAAATCTATTGTATAAAATATCACATCCGGGCTGGGACTTTGACTTGTGAGATCATTGATCACCGATTTGCGGGATTGATGATGTCATCGATGCCACATGTCGCTTCCTTAGTTGTGACAAGTGTCGCCCATAAGACCCCTGAAAATGTCGGATTTGGATGCCACGTGTCCTTCATACTGCCACATCATGCTGACGTCAACTGCCATGTGTCTTTCTCCGGACCAATCATGTGTTTCCACGTGGCCCTACTGGAGGAGAGAAAGAACCCACCTCTCTTTGGTTTTTCACACCAATCCTTTGTTAAATATTTTCAGCGCTCCCGGCGCTTTCCACTATCATATAGCAACATCGCGATATCTCAGTGTTTTGGAGTTGTAACCCCGTCGTCACGCTGATCACCAATTTGCGATGCCCTAGACCCGCCGATCGCCGATATGCCTGGATCACAGGAACTCCGGTTGCGATTTGCGATATCGGCAATAACTGATCTCGCTGTTCTTTCCCATTGCTACCTTAGAAAACACCGATTTGCGATTGTGATGAACTCTGAGACCTCCGATATGCTTTTCTCCTTCACTTTAAAGGCAACAGAACCTCTGAACGCTAACAAGCCATATCTTCTAATCCAGAAGTCCATTTTCGGACTTCCATATACTGTTGGAAAGCGTGTTCCAAGCACTATGCAATGGAGAGGATCCAATTTAGCTTTGAGAGATTTTGCAGTTTGAAAAATGGCTTCAAACTTCATTGTTATTTGGCACTTGGGATAACTGAAAACTCATAATGCAGTGAGTGACAACATTGGCTCAAACTGGGGTCAGTGCCTTGCTGGCAAGGTGCTAAGAACCTACAGACCAATAGCCTTCTTTCCATTAGGCATGGAGTCTTCTTAAACAAGTGAAAATTTTGTGAAAGTGGAACTTTTAAACAAAAAACTGGAAATCTCATATGATAATTACAACACACACCAGTATTTACAATGAGTGCAAGACAGTACCTTTTAATTCTAAAAATAAAGTTTGAGGAACTGACTATTTACTAGTAGTTCCAACGATTCACCTTCCAGATTCTCGAGTAGGTGAGTATTATTTCCTTTTTCTTCTGAAATCTTGAAAGGGACGAACCACAGTGCATCAAATTTTCCATGCTTACCCTTTTCTTCCCTCGGACATCCCGTTGGAGAACTAAATCTCTCGGTTGAAATGGTCGATCCTTGGCCTTTTTGTCAAACAAGGATTTCATCTTCTGCTAGTAATTTGCCATTTTAGTCCCCACCTGTTCCCCGTTTTCATGGAGCTCAACCAGTTGGTTTATCCTTCGCGTCAAAGCACTTGACTCCTCCTCAGCTTCTTGCAATAACTTCGCCACCAGCATTGCTAATTGGATTGGGAAGACTGTAAACTTACCATACACAAGCTCGAAAGGCGATTTTCCAATGGAGCGTTTAGGAGTTACTCAATTGGCCTAGAGTGCCAACTTCAATTGGGTGTCCCAATTCCTCTAATTTTCGGTGATGGTCTTCTTCAGCAGTCTCACCATAGTTTTACTCGAGGACTCAGCTAAACCGTTTCCTTGGGGATAGTAAGTAGTGGAGTACCCTATGATAATATTGAATTTCTGACAGAAGTTGTTGAATTTTGTCGATTTGAAAACCTAAGCATTGTCAGTGATGATTTTGATGGGGCAACCAAAATGCGATAATATGTTCTCCTCCATGAACTTAATTAACACTGAGTCTATAACGTTTCTAGCTGAGATAACTTCTACCCACTTGGTGAAATAATCCATGGTCGTTAATATCCACTTATGTTGGCTAATGGAAGGTGGGTTTATCTCTCCTATGAAGTCTAATCCCCACTGCCTGAAAGGTTCGTCCACGTGCACTAGGATCAGGGGAAAAGGAGAGAGTTTTTGTCTCTCAGCAAAGACTTGGCACTTCTGACAAGACCTGACTTGTAAATGCACATTTCCAAACAGTGTAGGCCAGTAGAATCTCGCCTTGAGGATTTTGTGAGTTGTGGTCTTCTAGCTGTAGTGACCTCCACAAACTCCCCCATGAAATTCTTCAATCACTTTATGGGTTTCACCCTCCACTAAGCATAACAGCAAAACTCTCACTGGATCCTTCCAGTAGAGTTGACCATTGGATATGATATACTTTTGAGCTTACAGTCTCAAAATCCTGTACTTAGATTTATCTACCCCTAGTGGGCACCTCAGGAACAAGAGATAATGGATGATATTCTTGTACCAGGGTGACCCCTCATATTTAGCACAGATCTTTTCTCTGATGTTTTAACCCCGTTTTGCTGAACTTTTGTTCTACCTTCCTCTGTTATCAAGTTTATTCCCAAAGCTTGGCAGTTAGATTCTAATACAATCTTGGCCAACCCTTGACCCTTTATGAGATTAGTAGGCTTTATGTCCAACTCATATTCATGTATCTTTGCTATCCACCTACCCCTTTTTCCTTCACTGTCTCCTTGTACTAGGATGTCCTTGACCACTGTCGCTGGGACAAATGTTGTGATTTCTAATTGTAGCACATACACTCAAAATTCCTTCAAAGCTTTGACTAGTGCATATGCTTGTTTCTCCAAGATGTTATATTTCAGCTCAGCATCCCTCAGGACTTGGCTGAAGAAGGCGATGGGTTTCCCATCACCATCTTTATTCTTTTGTAGTAGAACTGCAGCTATAGTATGCGGAGAAGCAAAAAAAAGATATAAAAAGGTACAGAGTAGTCAGGGTTGACAAGTACCTACGCTCCAACAAAAGCTTCTTTGATTTTGGTAAAAGGCTCTCGAGAGTAAGGGCTCCATTTGACTTCATTCTCCTTTTTTAGCATATCAATGATACCCATCACTACTTATGCATAGTTGGGTATGAACCTTCTCAAGAAATTGATTCTCCCCAAGAAGACTTGGACCTCTTTCTTATTTCTGGGCAAGGGAATTTGATTGATAGCTTTGACTCGCTTAGGGTAAATCTTCACTCCTTCTTGTGCTACTATGTGTCCTAGTAACTTCCCCTCACTCAAGGCAAACTGAGACTTCTTGGGATTTAAAGACAACCCATACCTCCTGCATTTCTCAAAGGTGAGCTTCAGGTGGAGGATGTGTTCTTCATCGATCTTAGAGAAGACTGTGATATTGTCCAAATATACCACTATGAACTTGTCTTGCTCCCCTACAAAAGCTATATCCATAGCTCTCTAAAAGGTGGCCCCTGCATTCACAAGACCGAAAGGCATGCGAGCATACATGAAAGTTCCCCAAGGGGTGGTGAAAGCAGTCTTCTTCTGATCATCAGGGTGCACTGCCACTTGATTGTAACCAGAGAACCCATCCATCATGGACATTGTAACTGATCCCACCACCTTTTGTAATATAAAATCCATCTTGGGCAGTGGGTAATTGTCTTTCAAAGATGCCTTGTTAAGGTTACGAAAATCTACGCATAACCTTATTTTCCCCATTCTTTTTTCAGACTGGGACTAGATTGGCCACCCACTCTGAATACCTTAAAGGCACTATGATTTTAGCCTATAGAAGTTTCCTCACTTCTTTTTCAATAGAGGGGAGTAAGAGTGGATTAACCTGCCTAAGCTTCTGCTTGCATGGTTTTATTCCACTCTTCAAAGGAATCTTATGCTGTATGATGTTAGTATCAAATGCTTTTGAATCCTCATAAGACCAAGCAAAAACATCCTTATAGATTTTGAAACGATTTAAATACCTTTGTTTGTATCGTGAGGGCATTCCCTTTGATAGCCGGACCATTTGGGGTTTATCTTCTGGGCCGATATTGCAATCTTCTACTTGCTCGTCCATCTCCGGAGCCATTGTTTTGGAGGCTACGTCATTCTGGTTAAATAATTTTTCCAGTGGAACTAGCCCACGAGAAATAGTATTCCCTTCTAGCTGTAGAATTTTTTGTCTGGCGACCGTGTTCTCCCACAAAGTTGGTTCTTGATCTGCCTCTTGTTCCTCTTCTTGATCAATAGTCAAGTTAGTGAAATCACCAACTACTTCTATAAACTGCTTGACCTGCTCATTGTCCTTGAATACCTGTCAGTGCCTGACATTATCAAGAATAGAGGGTTTATGTCTGACCTCCACCTTGTTGATTAGTAGTTGTCATTGATGTCGACCCAAGCAACACCAAGGGCTACCCCAATCTTGCATGGGCATTTTGACTTGACAACTTACTCTATTCTGAGTCAAGGATCTTCTAGATGGATTCTACTTGTTGAGATGTTTCCGTTGATATATGGCACGCCAAGTAATTCTTCACGGTTTGAGAGATATCCATGTTTGAAGTTGGTAACCCCAGTTAGTGGGCTAAAACCCTATCGGGTTGTGGCATGGCACTCATAATTCGTTGTGGTCATTGAATAGCCAATAATTAATAATAATAAAAAAAAAAAACTCATAAAATCCCTCCAATGTTCACTTGTTGAGGACCCTCTCAACTCAAGACATTCATATAAATAATGACCCTCATATCCTCCTCTAGTAGGGATTTTGTGGCTTCAAACAGGTCATCGTGGCATTTTCGCTATAACTTTTTTTTTCTGCGAAGCTTCAAAAGCTGAAATTAAAACCCATTTGAGCCGAAATCTTGATGAACCTCGTGACCAAATTTCAGATTTTGGTTCGCTATATTTTCAAAGATATGATTTGAGGAAGTTAGAGTTTTTGCAGGCTCCCGAATTCCATGTCAAACAGGTGACGTTGGGAAAATCGTCATAACTTTCTCTCTAATCATTGGATTCAAATTTCGTAAATAGTCACAGAAAGAGGACAGACTGTAGTTTGTTGAGTAGCGTTTTCAAGGCCGAAGGTCGCAATTGTGACACGTGGAACTTCGTACAAGTTCGCTCTATGGAACCAGTCTATAATCAGGTCATCGTGGGAGATTGGGCATAACTCTTTCTTGAAGAATCCAATCTTGATCAGACCAGTGGGGTTGGAAAGAGGACTCAGAGGACTACCACAGGACGAAATTTCAAACCCTAGAGATCTGAAATTACATAGATACAACAGATTCAATATCAAGCTCCTAGAAGACAAGAAAAAGCATGCATTCAAGGATCACTACAGTAAGAACCACACATCAATAGTCAAGGGTAAGTCTCCTACAGAAAGGTATGTATGATTAGTGTTTCCATTTGAATTTTGAGTATCATATCTAACATATGTTTTTGCAAGACAACATAAGTATATACAAGGTCGGTTATATCTCTATGTCTCTATATGTCACAGTTAGTTTTGGTACCACATTTCAGATGTCCTATTCTTGATACTACACACTTCATGCTACATATTCTTGATGCTACACCAAGTCTACTAAATCTATATGATGTTGTATGTTCATGTTACTTGTCTTGTCATAGTTGATAGAATGGTCTATGTTGTTGTACTTAGAACTAAGTCCATCACAAATCTAGGGTTTGTCATCAATTTTTATTGTATATATCTTTAGGTCAATTTTGGATATAGTCTTGCATAGAGTCCAGGCCTATATCAAGAGTGGGAGTCTTTGTCTACTGCTGCAACATGTCAACAACAAAAGTGACAAGCACACTTCAAGTACACATTGTAATTTTAATTTGTATTTATTCATTATTATGCACTTACATGTGTTTTGCATGCAGAGGTAAGTTGAAGGGTATTTTGTTTTGTTTTGGGATTGGTTTTGTCGAGCAAATTTTGCATGCAGGTAGAAGAAGATTCAAGTACAACTTCAAGCAAGAATTCAAGAGCAAAAGTATCAAATCAAAGAAAGCATTGCAACAGGACATCCTTTGAAGACATGGCAGCCATCCAAATATCATGAAGTATTGTTAAGGCCAAGAGTCATTATTGTAAAATTGTAAAAGAGTTATTATTGTGAATTGTAAAAGAGTCATCATTGTAAAGATTGCAAAAGAGTCATTCTACCTAGAGTCGAAGACGCAGTGTTGGGAGGTATAGGAGTCATTGTTGGGATGATGTCATGGTTGAGTTGCAGGTCATAGAGTGATTGGGTATTTGCTCAAGTACACGAAAATCATTGTACATCTTATTGTATCGTGGATTGTTGTCCCTGGTTTGGGAATACACGGTCTTGTCTTATTTCAGTCATTATAGGGTGGCAGGGAAGTGCTAGGCAGGTGTACGAAGTCGCCTACAGGGTGGGGCCTGTGAACACTTCAAGGTGGTAGGGTGGTGCTAGGGCGAGTTGTGGCTCGCTAGGGTGTTGGGGCATCCATTCAGTTGATTACTGAAGAAACCGGGGCATTGAAGCGTCCTTCCAATGGGAGCTGGAGAAGAATGTTTTTCTAGAATTCTAGGAAGTTGTTGCTTTCATTTCAGTTGGGGATGAAGATTAAAGAATTTATTAGAAAAGTGTTCGGTGGTTTTTGACCCAGAGGGGGTTTTCCACCTAAAATTCTTGTACCTACTGTGTTCTTTTATTTATTGTTATTACTGCATAAACATTAATAATAATTGAAGATTAACTAATGCTCTGAAAAGATTTAAAAGTGCTAATTGCTAAGGAATACTAATTCACCCCCCTCTCAGTATTTCCAACACACCTCGTATCTGAGAAGCGGATTTTGAGGAGATTTGAAGTTGCTTGCTACTACGACAAGGGAATTAGCCATTCTATTTTCTTCTCTGGGCAAAAATTGGATATTGAAGGCCATGAAGAAATTATCAATTAAATCCCATACTTCATTCCGGTAAGTCCTCAATCTGGGGTGTTTGGCCTGGCAATGATTTCGGATTTGCTTTACAATTAGTTCATAGTCTCCATGCACAATTAAGCATTCAATATTCATATTCCTCGTTGTTTGTAGCCCAAGGAGCAATGCTTCATACTCCGCCACATTGTTGGTTGCCTCAAACTCTAGCTTGAATGAGAGGGGTATCAAGCTGCCCTCGGGACTTACCAACAATACTCCTGCTCCATTTCCTTCTTTTGAATTAGCTCCATCAAAGTATAATTTCCATACTTTGTTTTTATCAATGTGTTGGTCGTCTAACTGCATCATTAGATGTACCTACGTTTCTTCTAAGATGGTCTCATCTTCTTCTAAGACCTGGCAGGAGAGGTCACCTTCTTTTCCATATACAGGAGAATTTCTAGAACCTTCAGCTAGGGTCAGAGTCTTTACAAATATGGACTCTCTATACAACCTCCTTTCTTCGCTTCCAAAAGTGGGAATAGTGGCATAAGTTAGATCTAATTTTATAGAGCCCCCCACCTTGGAACCCCAAGACCTAGATAGGAGCATGCCGAATCTAGGGGGAATATCTTCCACCACTATGTCCATCACTACACTCTTCACAGGGATCTGGGCCAGGTTTACCACCAGATATTTTATCATTCCCAAGCATTTGACCCTCTTAGAGTCAAAGGAGTATAGATCATTGTAGGGTCTAATGATCTGCAAGCCGAGTTGTTCCATCACAGCCAAGGGCATGAGGTTATGGGAGGCTCCAGAGTCCAACATACAATTATGCAATAAGAGGTCATGGATTACCAGGGTCACATAGAAGGGTGCAATGGAAGAGTCAAGTTCTTCAACATGAGGTCCAAAAACAACCATTGGTCTCTCCTCTTGAAGTTTTAAACAGTCATGGATCTATACTGAAGTGGATGGAAGCATGAATTGAGAGACTTGAACTTTATATGTGGGTTATTTTAAAAGTTCAGTTAGGGGAATAGGAATCTTTACCTTCTCGAGTTCGTTTTGGAGATTGAATGCAGATTGGCCCTTTTCTACGCCTCCCAGCTCTACTTATTTTTCTTTATTGCCAGTAGTTTTTATCATAACGGGTGCCTTCTCTTTTGTATGTTCCTCAAAGTTATTGCATTCCCTATTTAAGGATGTTTTTACTTTGGGTGGATCAGTGTTCAGCTTCCCTTTTCCTTTATTTAATACTGGGGGAATATTTTGGGGAGCCCTCTTGCTGTTCAGTTTCCCTTGACCTCTTTTCTGAAGATTTGAGGTCATACTTTTCATGTATTTGTGCTTGCAAAAAATCTGCAAATTGTTTACAAAAATCCCCTATGACCTCCTCATTTGTTGTTGCTCTATCAGGACACATCTCATGGTGAGACATGTTTTCCTGTTCCTCTTCAGAGAAGGAGGAATACAGGCTTCCCTGTGTCTCATGTGTATCTAGTGTTTGTTCATCTGGATCATCTTCTAGATACAGAAGAGGATGGATCTGATCGAGTTGATCTTTTCTTTCCCTTTGCAATATCTGCAATGGTGGCCTTCGGTATTGTGGGTTGTACCCTCGATTGTTACCTTGAGCGTTCTGTTTAGGGAGATTCTTGTTCTCGAGCTCAAGCTTCACCACTTTGTGCGATAAACTCTTAATGAACTTCTCCATTTCTTCCCACTTTAGATCTGGTGGTTCTTTACCTTGACCACAGGAGGATGCTTCTTCTTTCCCCCTTTTCTTCTCATGAGGATTATGCTTTCCTCTTGACTTCCCTGTCGAGGTGAAATTTGCTTCCACCTCAAGAGCGTCCACTTGGAGTTGATCTAAAGTATGAGACTTCCTCTCCCTCAGGGTAAAGCCAAATTATGACTCAAGGGCTCCCACAAATACTACATGAGCAGCAGCTTGAGGAGGCTTTATCTCAATAGGCAGGTTATTATACTGCTTATTGAATATTTTTATGAATTCTAATATATCCTCTTCAGGCTTCTTCCTTATAGCATTGAACTCAGTGAAGACATATTCATGATCTCTCTGTTCACCCCACTTTTCTGTGCAAGAGTTTTCGAGTTCTTCCCAGGTGGTGATAGATGTATTGGGTAGGGCTTTGAACCACTTTCTGGCTTCTCCATCGAGGGATTGCACAAAGAGTCTCAGGACCACATCTAGTTGTTCTACATTCAAATTTTCAGCAAAGGCACAGAAGATTTCAATGTGTCTTTGCGTAGTATTTTCGTCTCCCCCATTGAACCTAGGCAAAAGCTTTAAGTAATCCTGGGGCATAGCACTTAGGGGTTGAGGTAAATCAAGAGGGGCATATTTATTCAGTAAGAAACCCAGAACAGCCATCCGGATTAATGGAGGAGGATTAAGATTTACAGGAGGAACTTGGGTCAGAACCGTAGTGGTTGGAGTAGCTAGACTGAGAGCAGTGTGAATATTGTTGTTATTGAGGATCTCTTTACATTTTCCAATCTCAAGAGGAGGAAATGAAACTACAGGAGTCGTTACTAAGATTTCTTCCTCTTTGATCTCTACTTTGGGGGCACGATGCTCTAGATTATCTTTTGCAACGTATGTAAGGACTTTAGGAGTTAAATCTGAGTTGTGACTCACAATGTGTTGGGAGTTGGATGAGGAGGCTTCAAAGGATGATGAGACAGTAGTATAGGTAGAAGGAGTTTTCTCCTTCCAGACTCTCTTGGAAATTAATTTCTCTGGATTGAATACAGAAAGGTTTTTCTACTAAGAGGTATCTGAGCGAGTGTGAGGTTTTCTAAAAGCCGAGATGATAAATGATAATAAGATTTGTGGAGTCACCAAGGTGATGAGGATGCAATCAAAACGTCTTTGCTCACCTACACAAAGAGTGCTTCACATGTCGTATCTCAGGGGAAAAATCCTTCGATACATTCCCCAGCAACGGAGCCAAAAGATGTTGTCGCTTCTAGAGACAGCCTTGGATTGCTTACAAGACCAGTGCCTGGTAACATCTATCTTTATGTGTCTTATATGGTCTTCAGGAAACCAGAGACATCATATACATCTTATAATATACAAATAACAGCATGGATTGGTTCCTTCATCCAAGAATATAAGCCATGTACTTCTGGTATCCTTTCACATATACAACTCACAAGAATATAGGTAAAAACTAGAGAAGGCCGAGTAATTCGAGGACTTAAAGTTTAATCAGTGTTCGTAGAGTAATGAAAGAAGAGAGGGAGAAGACTAACTCATCACATAGAGCTTGAAACCTCAAGAGTTCTATACTTACCTGAGTTAAAGATAGACATATGGATATAAGAGGATTGGATGCTATGATTCATGGAGCGCAAATTTAAAGATATATTCTCGTAATTACATATAGGCATGTGCATTAACTGGTCAACACAGATGAATCCATAAGAACATATGAGATATTTCTGGCAGCACAATTGCATGAAATCAGAGAGGAAATGTGAACATAATGGAAGTTTAACAAAGAAATAACATACTGTAATACTCGAGGGTTGGAATTGCCGCTACTTCATTTATAATCTAAAAGATGCAAATCTGGAATGAACACAGCTTCAAAAATTACATCAGTTTTTCCACAGAATTCAGAACCTTTTCTAAGTGTTTCTTCCTCCCTTTTATAAGGAAAGAGGGAGCAAGGAAATCAGTTATAAAAAATATCCTTTGGCTAGAGTTTACAGTTGTCTTAGCGTGAAGCCTCTAACTATTACAACCGTAAGATACCTTTCTTGAAAATAAAACAGAATAACAGCAATAGCAATTGGAACAACAAAAATAGAATTAACCTGTGAAACTGAAATGATGGTCCTGAAAATATCTCCACGCCACTCTTCTTTGTTGGTTCCTTGTCACTTTCAACCTTTAACAGCCTTGTTCCTTCTCTTTCACGAAGCAGGAGTGGTTATCTATCATGGCGATAATAGACTCTGAATGCGGCTACCAACTCATCTGCCGTCCCAGGATCCACACTATCCTCACCCTGATATACCTGGTGATGCAAATTTGGTGTAACATGGAGGAGTGTGATGATGAGTGGTTTTCGTAGGGGAGGCATGAGCAGTAAGTGGTAAGTGACGGGGGGGGTGCGAAAAAATATAAGAGGGACATGTAGCGGCGGGGCCCGGCGAGGAAACCGCTTTTTCAGACCCCCCCCCCCCCCGCTGATAAAGGGAAACATGGCAGGGGGGCCAAAAAGGCCTAGGAGCCGTCGATCTGGGTAGAGTCAATCTAGGTCGTCCAGAGAAGGGATGGACCCGTCAGCCCTTTAAATCTATTGTATAAAATATCGCATCCGGACTGGGACTTTGACTTGTGAGATCGTTGGTTGCTGATTGGCAAGATTGATGACGTCATCGGTGCCACGTGTCACTTCCTGAGTGGTGACACGTGTCACCTGGATATACCCCCATAAGACCCCTGAAAATGTCAAATCTGCGTGTGATGTGCCCTCCGTACCGCCACGTCATGCTAACATCAACTGCCACGTGTCTTTCTCGAGACCAATCCTGTGCTGCCACATGGCCCTATTAGAGGAGAGAGAAAAATCATGCCTGCCTTTGGTTTTTCACAGCAATCCTTCGCTAAATATTTTCGGTCCTCCCGGCGCTTTCCACTATCATATCGCAACATCACGATATTGCAGTGTTTTGGAGTTGTAACCTTGTCGTCACGTTGATCACCAATTTGCGATGTGCTGGACCCGTCGATAGCTGATATGCCTGGATCACAGGAACTCCGATTGCGATTTGCGATATCAACAATCGCTGCTCTTCCTAGTTGCTACTTCAGAAAATGCCAATTTGCGATTGCGATGAGCTCTCGGACCTCTGATATGCTTTTCTCCTTCACTTTAAAGGCAACAGAACCTCAGAACGTTAACAGGCCATATCTTCAGATCCAGAAGTCCATTTTCAGACTTCCATATACCGTTGGAAAGCATGTTCTGAGCATGATGCAATGGAGAGGGTCTGATTTAGCTTTGAGAGCTTTTGAGGTTTGAAAAATGGATTCAAACTTCACTGTTATTTGGCACTTGGAACAATTGCAAACCCATAATGCAGTGAGTAACAACACCCCTCAAGTGATAGCAAGACCACAGACATTTTGCAATTGGTTCATTATGATCTATCTGGTATGTTGTCTGTGACATCATTAGGAGGATATTTATATTATGTTGTCTTTGTGGTTGACTTCTATCGCAAAACTTGGATATATTTCTTGAAGAAGAAGGATGAAATATTCTCATGGTTTCGTGCCTTCAAAGCCTTCGTGGAAAATCAAACAGGGAAAAAGATCAAGATATTGAGGACCGATAATGGAACCGAGTATGAGTCAAATGAATTCAATGACTATTGCCGGAAACTTGGCATTAAGAGGGAGACTACTACTACATATACTCCTGAGCAAAATGGTGTTGCTGAAAGGAAGAATCGTTCCATTATAGAAGCCACTCGTGCCATGCTTCATGATCAAGGGCTTCCAAAGTTCCTATGGGGAGAAGCTGACAACATTGTTGTGTACGTTCAAAGTCGATGCCCTCATCAAGCATTGGACTCCAAAACTCCCGAAGAATTTTTCACCGGTAAGAAATCTGATGTTTCTCATTTTAGAATTTTTGGTAGTCTCATATACTTTCATGTGCCGAAAGAAAAGTAAATTGGAGGCATCTGAGAAGAAAGGAACTTTTGTGGGCTACAATGAAACTTCTAAGGCATATAGAATCTATGTGTCTGGTCAAAGAGAAGTAGAGTTGACTCATGATGTCACCTTCGATGAGGATGTTGTCCTAAGGAAGATTAGCAACCTTCCTATAAGGAAGGACAAAGAAGCAGATGCAGGAAATCAAGGAGATTCGCAGGATGGTCTGATGCCCGATGTTGAAGAACCGATGGATCCCATTGATCCTCCTCCAAAACGAGACCCTCATGACTGAGGGAAACTCTCGAAGATGCCGAGAGACATGTTGCACTGAGGGGGACATTTCGTGAGAGCAAGAAGCCTAATAGGTACCAAGGGTACTTAACTGCTATGAGCACCATTATTCAGTTTGAACCTTGCTCATTTGAAGAAGCTGTGAAGCAACAAGTATGGAAGGATGCTATGAACGAAGAGTAATAATCAATTATGAAGAATGATGTCTGGGATGTGGTCCCTAGACCCAAAGACAAATCTGTTGTCACCTCCTAATTGCTCTACAAGATCAAGCATGGTGTTGATGGAAGTGCTGAGAAGTTCAAGGCCAGATTTGTTGCTCGAGTCTTCTCTCAAAAGGAAGGTGTAGATTATGATGAGATATTTGCACCTGTTGCTTGCTACACCACCATCCGTTCGATTATAGCCCTTGTTGCCTCACAAGGATGGAATCTACACCAGATGGATGTCAAGATTGCCTTCTTGCATGGTTCACTGAAGGAGGAAGTCTATGTGGAACAACCTGAAAGGTTTGAAATTCAAGATTGTCAGACACATGTATGCAGGTTGAAGAAAGCCCTCTATGGGTTGAAGCAAGCACCCCGGGCTTGGTATGCGAGGATCGATAGCTATCTGATAAAGCTGGGATTTACAAGAAGTGAAGCTTATCCAAACCTTCACTTTAAGGTTGAGAATGACAGACCTCTCATCTTGGTACTCTATGTGGACGATCTCTTTCTAACAGGTGCAGACCCTCTTATTCATCAATGTAAGAGAGAGTTGGCTTCCGAATTTGAAATGAAGGACCTAGGACTAATGCATTACTTCCTAGGGTTGGAGGTCTGGCAAAATCCAGGGGAGATTTTCCTTTCTCAAGGAAAATATGTTGTGAAGCTACTTGAAAAATTTTGGATGGTGGACTGCAATTCCGTGACTACTCCGATGGAACTTAACTTCAAGAAGTTATGCGGAAGTGTTGCTGGGCCCGATTTGGGAAATCCTTCTGAGTGTCGTCAACTCATAGGGGCCCTGATGTTCTCGGTGAACTCCCATCCGGACATATGTTTTGCAATGAACACATTGAGTCAATTTATGGTCGAGCCTCATCATATACATTGGATTGCTGCCAAGAATCTCTTGAGATATCTCCAGGGCACAATCACTTATGGACTGAGATACACTATCGGGAAAGTGAGGCTCCATGGTTACTCTGATGCAGACTAGGCTGGCAGTGTGGTGGATCGCAAAAGCACATCAGGATGTTGCTTCTCTCTAGGTTTTGCTTCAATATCGTGGATGAGCAAGAAGCAAAAGTCGGTTGCTTTAAGCATCGCTGAGGCTGAATACATTGTTGCTAGTTTGGCCTCTTGTGAAGCTGTCTGGTTGAGGAAGCTCTTTAGTCGCTGTTTGGACATGTGTTGGATACCACCATGATCTTTTGTGACAACCAGAGTGGGATTCGTCTTTCCGAGAATCTCGTGTTTCATGATCACTCCAAGCATATTGATATGAGGTACCACTTTATCCGGGATATGGTACAGCAGGGAGCAATAAGGCTCCATCATATTGGGACTAATGAGCAGGTTGCTGATATTCTTACGAAGCCTCTCAGAAAGGTCAAATTCTTAACCTTCCGTGAACGACTTGGAATCGTGGAGAGACCCTCTTATGAGGGTCCTGTATGAGATGGATAGTGAGCTCTGGGAGCTCTGGGGGGCTTGGGGTACTTCTTGGAGCAATGAGCGACCATAGGGTGACTCACCCTCCCCTAGTGGTGCGTTGTGTACAGGGTGAATGGTTCACCTTCCCCTGTAATACCCCATGGTGGCATATACATAGGTTGAGTGGTTCACCCTCCCCTATGGCATATGAGTAAGATGAATGGTTCACCTTCTCCTATTGGCATATCTTACCCATGCAGTCTAGGACTCATTTAGTATCTCTCATCTGGCCAATGAGTAGGGAAATGAGGATAGGGACCATAGTACTACCGATGGACGTATCATGTACTACCGTACTCCCTATGCTCAGATGTCGATATTGATCTGGGATCAATGGAAACTGACTACGGGTCAATTAAGAGTGGTATGACACACTCTCTATTGTTGGAGATTGACTTCGGGTCAGTGGAAAATGGTATGATACATTCTCGATCATTTCTTCTTTTTTCATGGTTTAGCAGAGCATAGCAGTGCAGTGATAGGGATGGTACAGATTGTTAGACAGTTTGGCAAGTGATGTTCTCCCTAGTTGAGAGCGAGTGTTAAATTTGGCGGCCAAACATCACTTTGGACAACTCTTATGAGGCAACTGATATTTTTCTTGGATTCCTCTTTCCGAGAGGTGTAGGATTGATCTAAAGATCATCCCATTCTGACATGTACAAATGAAGTTATGAATCTATTTTGATTATAGACAAATTGTCAAGGTCGGCCAGCCATCAAATTAGCCTCCTCCAGCCTTCAACGTTGTATATAAATACAAGGTGCTTCCTCCTCATTTTGGCATCTCATCTCATTCATCTTTCTCTCTCTCATCTTGATTGGGTACGGATTTCTGGTCCTCTTTCTCTCCACACGTGTGAAAGGAATACTGTCTTTTCTAGCTGTTGCGTTGACCAGATTTGACCGAAATTTCAGGAGACCGAAATTTCAAGAGGCCGAAACTTCAAGAGGTTGACGTTGACTAGTGTTGACTTTGTTTGACTTCAGTTTTGTGAGGGAGACTTTTGTTTGGGCAAGCCGTTGTTCTGGGCACAAAAATCGAGGCAATTTGACCCATGCGTTGGCCGGCGTTGACTGCCCTGATTCAAGTTGTTGCATTGACTTTTGTTGACCAAATTTGACTGGTTATTTTTGGACTGTTTTGGACTGCATTATCTTATTGGAGGCCGAGTTGACCAAGGTTGACCGAGCTATTTTGGAGGTCAATTTCAGCCATGTTGACCAGCGTTGACTTTCTGGTTAGGGCTTTCTGTTATTGTTGTTTTGACTGATTAGTTTGGGCAAGTGAATATTGTAAATTGTACTCTCTCTTTGTGCTGAACTTTTGAAGAATTATAAGAAGAATTAATCAAAGGTTTCCCCACATTGGAGTTTCTCCCTTGGCTGGTGCCATATCTTGTGTCCTCTTGTGTTGCCTTGTCTTCTACTGTTATTGTTTATGTTCTATCTGCATTTTACTATCATGTTGATGTGATTGCTATTCTGGATATGATATTGGGCTAATCAAGAAAATTGAAGTAAAATTGCTCTAAGCATAGAACATACCATTGTTAACCTAAAATTAACACTTAGCCTAAGTTTAACTTAGGAAAAGCACATATTAATATGTTGGCTTATTGATCTAAAATAAAACTAAGGAAAAGAAAATTATTTACTTTAGTGAATAAGTTTTAATCTTAGTTGTTGATCTCAAGTGAGGCGAGATCTAATCTCGATCGCCAATCACTTTGAGATTAGGGTTAGGGTTAGGATTAAGGCTTTGGTTCAATGTAAAGTTATAAAAGTAAGGTTAAGGTGAGGAGAAGACACATAAGAGTAGCACAAGTTCCAGAGCGACATCTCAGTGAGCATGTGTTGGGTCCGAGAGAGTGCAGGCTAGAGATCCAAATCTACTAGAGAGAGCAGATCTGTCAGATCATATCTGGGATTTTGTAATCTGTATTTTCTCAGTTGGGCCATTATCCCAAGGCGGGAGCCCAAGTAATTTCTAAATTTTTATTAATGATGACTTCTTTTGTTGGGTAAAAATATGTTTATGATTATGTGATTCGGATAGCAATTTGCTTCTACTAAATATTATGTGTTAGGAACTTAGCCGTATATTTGTCCAATAATTAATTGCTTGCAATTAAATATTGGGTGCTAGGTTTGTGTAAATTCTAACACCAAAGAAAGATAAATCATTAAATAACGAGCACACTAGAGGGGTGGAAAAAGCATTTCAAGGATAGGGGTAACTCATGCCACCATGATTGCTCCCTCCTTACATCATAACACTCAAGATGTTGGACCCCATTAGTTGGTCTCATGGCTATGGATTGATGGGTTTACATAGTATCTCCACTTGGACGCTGGAAACACTTAATAGGGTTGTTGAGCTAATCAATCCTAGCATAAGTGAGGTAACTTGTTTAAAGATCTTGATCTAGTTAGACCTTTGAAGATGAGTTTACTGTGAGGTATTCATGTACCCCTAAACATTAGATATGGTTCATTGATGCTTTAATGGTTTTATGTCCCTAATGAAGTTGATCTCACTTGATCTTCAAAGGTTTTCTTCAAGTGGTATCACATATGAAATAGAGATCCCTTAGGGATTGTTTGATTCCTTCTTAGCACCTTCTAGTGGGTTCTTTGCCCCTTTTAGAGAGCAGAAATGACTTTGTGGACCGAGTATTAGCGCTCTAGAGATATGTGTTGGGCCTTGAACTGATTTCACATGATGCTACAACCCTTGATGAGCCTCCAAATGTTGAAACGTTGAGCCTAAAAGCTTAGACATTAAACTATTTAATGATGTGCCCAAATGGACCCAAGACATCCCTAGGCTAGCCTTAACCTTGTTTGATGGATAGTACCTAGTTCAAGAGCCCAAATGGGGATGGTTATCACTGAGATGACTTGGGAGGGCTAGCGCATCCCTCTTTGATGCCAATGCTTGCCCTTAAAGGTGCCACATTACTCCCAAATGCTTGAAAAGTGTAAAGTGGGGCCTCTCTTCAATGATGTCATGGTGAAAGAGGCACCATTTAGTGAAATACAGATGTACTTTGGGAATTTCTTGGAGTGAGGAGCACTCTTGGACACTTTTCTTAGTTCTTTGATGCTTCATTGCCTGTTTGGACAATGACATCATGGTGGAGGCTACTTTTCTCCCACATGTGTGGGTTAATTTTGGCATTTTGTTATGTTTTAGAGCTATTTCAAGGTCATCTTGTGACTTTTGACGTAGTTGAATGCTCAAGTAAATTTTTTACGAGTTTTGCTTATAAAATTAATGAAATAAGGCTTGGTTAACCTCATATAAATAAGGGGCATTCAAACAATATTTCCAACAATCTCCCCATCTGTCATTGATGGCAATCCTTAGTTAATTTTGTAACAATATTGTAGTACTCCCTAACCTTTAGTTGGGCATCCATCTTGGTCTTCCCCTAACATTGACATTCTTAGTCTCCCCTATCTTTGACATATGACAACACAATATTCAACAGAGACTGGGATTGAGAGATGGCTCATGGGGTAAGGGCCCCCTTCTGATAGAACGAGATATGGGAGGGGGGAGATTTAGGGAAAACAGGGGGGAGGGAGAGTGTAAACAAGCTAGGATGTGTCACGAGGCAACCATTCTACTAGAATAGAATGGGAAGAGGAAGGGAGTGTGGAGACAAGGAAGGAAAGTGCAAACAAGGCTAAGAGATGGCTCACAATTAGACATGCATGCTAAAGCGATATAAGGAGGGGGGTGGATAATGCAAATGAGGAGGGAGGGAAAGTCGAAACCACCATTCCATCAATGGGCAGCAGGCTTAGACAAATGGCTCACGAGGCAAGGGCAAATATTCCATGAGAACAATACAAGGGAGGAGGGAGAGAGAGTGTGTAGACAATAGTAAGAGATGGCTCACAACGCAGCCATTCAGGTAGGACAAAATGGAGAGAGGGAGGGGAAGTGCAAACGGGGCCAAGAGATGGCCCACAGGGCATCCATTTCACTAGAACAAGACAGGGAGAGGTCAGGAGAATGCAGACAAGAAGGGAGAGTGTATACAGGGTTGAGATAGAGGGATGGAGAGATAGGAGGGGAGAAAGAGTGGAAGGGAAGGAGAGATCGCGCAAACTTCTAATGGTTATGACATTCTCAAACAGCATCTTTGCACAATCTGTGACCACTCGATTCAGAATGAGTGATCATCTCACAAACGATGGGTATGTAATCCAGACCTAAGATAGATGGGAATCTGGTAAGAAAAAGAATTGTGTGTGATTGGTTTAAAGCATTTCAGTCAACAATCATATACGAAACCCTTGAAGGGTCGGACTAATAGAGTAACAAACCTATATCTCTATCAGCCTCAGGCCTTTGTGACTTGCCTTGAAAAATATGACTTGTTTTGTGTTATTGTGTTGATCGTGGATGCTTATTGAAACAATTGTATCGTGTAGGGAATCGTTGCTGAGCTGCTACATAAATTCAACGTGACCCTCAACAGCATGTTTGGCAGAAACATCGTTATGGCAACATTTAAAATTATCCGGCGTAATGGGTCCCTTTAATTGAGAAAGAAAAAGATACAACTCTTTCTCGTTGTAAAATAACAGATTATATTTGGAGCACAATATTCATGATGTTCCAAATTTCCAATACAAGATCCACTAAATTCACTGTGCAAAACAGTGATAAATCCCTTTTTTGGTGTTATTCTGAGTGAAGATGTTAGGGCATCCAAGATTGTGCAAGGACAATATGTTCATGCAAATGCTTAAGGCCCAGCGATTGTGATTAGAGGGAACCCTTGGAAATAAGTATGGAGGCCTAAAAATGTTTGTTTCTCGGCACTGGGAGCTTTGGGAGCAATATAGACTGTTTTCAGCTTCACACTGGAGAGACAGTTTCAGCCTCAGATTTGATGTCTCCAGTCTGAGGCTGAGAACTGTCTATATCGCTCTCAAAGCTGGGAAAAAGGCACCGGGGAGAAGTTCAAAACCATGTGTAGCAATAACAGGGAAACAATAGAGGAACAACTTGTAAAATAAAGGGAAACGAAATGCCATACACCAGTAATCTTGCAAAAATTGAAAAATGAGTACACTCAATATACAGAGGGCTTTGACACGCCAACGAACTTACTTCATTCTAAGCCCGCATATTGCGGTCAACCACTGCAACTTGATTCCGAGAATAAGGCAGATATATTATTATTGTTGTTAGAAAAGAAAATACAATAAAAGGCGTGGGATAGGGAGAGAGTGTGTACTAGAATGAGTAGCTGCAGGAAGAATCTGCATTGTTGATCTTTAAATCACGTAAATTCTCCTTTTGGCGAACAACGCTTCTGTGAACTATCACTTAACCCAGTAGAAATGAAGGTGAGGATTGACGTGCTATTATCACACTGATTTCAAATGCTCTGCCATACCATTTTATTGATTCTGGAATCCTTAGAAATCTTCCACAATAATGCTGCCGAAATATCCCTTCAAATTTCTTTGGGATAAAACATGATTTATATTCTACACACGGACAGAAAACCCCGGGTAAGATCAACCGTTTTTTTGGAGGATTGGAAAATGTCATCCCCCAAATTGGAAAAATTAACTATATAAAATATATAGTTGTATATTTTTTTCCCTCGTGTAAAAAGGTGATCAGATGATAAAACTAAACAAACTTAATTTATACCGTGTTAATGTGACATAGAGTTTACAACCCCTGAAAAAATAAAATATTTACAAATACCGTAAAACAGTA
The DNA here is from genome assembly GCA_000404065.3 of Pinus taeda. Taxonomy (NCBI): domain Eukaryota; kingdom Viridiplantae; phylum Streptophyta; class Pinopsida; order Pinales; family Pinaceae; genus Pinus; species Pinus taeda. The sequence goes on along the minus strand of APFE031451819.1, from coordinate 413,519 downwards.
GTTATTTTTGCTATATTTTTTTTTATCTTACCTATTTAATCCCTTGCAGCTTCCGATCCTCCCCTTCTCCATTTCAAAAAATTTTGATGTTTTACTATAACGTGAAATTCGTTATTTTCACTTTTGTGTTTTATCTATTTATAATTTATTTTCGTAAAAGGTGTTTTTTTATTGTTTTGATATTTTTTTTAAGTTGGTAGAGATAGTAATTAGTAAAAAGTTTTTATTGTTTTGATTTTTTAAGTTAGCATAGATAAGCAATTGATTTTTTGATTTCATTTTTAATCAATTTGAAAAAAAAAAAATGTTTATTGGTATATTTGTGACATGTGAGTTTAGTATGAGGTTTAAGAAATTATGATCCAAATTTATTGTGATTTATGAGTTCAGTGTGTGGTTTAAGAAATCATGATCCAAAGGTATTTAAGATATCAAAATTTCTCAAGGATAGTACATCAATTCTTAATAAGATTAGAGTTTTTTTTGTGTCGCTTTTTGATTACCATGAGTTGCAAATTTTAGTGGCTTTATGAAACAAAGCCTTCTAAATTGTTGGGTTTGTGACAACAATATTTTTTTCAAAATTGAATGGCTATTCCTCTTATACACAATGGGGCATTTCAAAACATTTATGTTTTCATATTATGATAATGCAAGCCAAGAATATTATAAATGCATGTGGTGTTGAACCTTGTAGGTATCCTAGGAATTTGTTGAGCAATAAGCTCATATATATTTGCCCTAATTTATGAGTTTTATTATGTTTCATTTGTTCTATGCAAATTTTATTTAATTTTCTATGTGTATGTTGTGCATACCAACAAGTGTTATTAGAACCTAAACTCATGTATGTATCCTGTGTGAGGCCCGAACTCTTGTATGTGTGTTGCGCTAGCAAAGTTCCCTTCAGTGGCTGTGACCAATATAAGAGATTCTCCTGGTCATCTATGTAAAGTTGGAGTTATGGGAGTGAAGAAAATAATGGTTTCCCGACTTATATAATGTGAATCAGCTCTGGACTAACTAATATTGCTCTCGTCTCTCATTAAAGTTGAACCGGCAAAAGATGGAGAGCTAAGGCATGAGGGTCTAAACTGTAGACTTCCTAGTGACATACACTTAGCTACAACCAATCGACTTATTATCAAGACCATCCTTGAGGTTTAATGTTGTCTTCACACAACCTTTTTTATCAACTTTTTATCTTGAGTTGATAAGAGTTAGAGACTTTGATATAACTCACAACTATAAGATGTTGATGCTATTTATGAAGGTTCATATCCATGATGTTATATAAAGAGACAACAATGGTCTTGACCTAAAGGTGTGTGTAAAAAGGTTATTGTCTCTATTAAAAAAAAAATGCTTGTATGGCGCAATGTGGTATTTTTTGTTTTTTAATTGAGTAAAAGGCCAAGTCTAGTGGAGGCCATGAAAGTGGTGAAGAGAATGGCAAAGATTTCAGATGCAGAGTTCGAGGCAGAGAAGTTCAATGGGAAGAATAACTTCGAATTATGGAAGCTCAAGATGCAGTGAGATTTGTTGGTGCAACAAGGATTGCACAAGGCTCTAGATGGCAATAGAAAGAAAGTAGTGGGTATGTCTCATGACGACTAGGAAGATTTGGATGTGAGAACTCTCAACACCATTTGACTGTGTCTAGAAAATAATTTCCTTTTCAATATTATTGGAGAGGAAACGACATCAAGCATGTAGAGCAGAATGGAGAGCCTCTATGTCATGAAATCTCTAACAAACTAAATCTACTTGAAGCAGCAATTGTACAATCTATGGATGAAATAAGGTACCAATATCATTGATCATTTGAAGGTACTTAATAATCTTATATGCCAAATAGCTAGTATGGATATAAAAATTGATATGGAAGATAAGGTAGTGTGTTATGAAACCAGCTCAAGAAAAGATAGAAAAGATAGACCAACGCCTTAGAATTCAGCCTCTTCGAGGGGGCAACCCCTAACATTACATAAATTGAACATTCTTGGATTATACAAATGAAAAGACCTCCTTTCTATATATAGGAGTCTAAGGGCTCATAACATAATCAGAGCCGAATAACAATAATAATGTAAGGGCACAATAATAACAATAGTGGGCTTCTATGGGGCACAATAGTAACAATATGGGCACTACATGGGTACATCACTATAATAAGGGGGTTGTACTAATAACAATAAGGGGTTACACTAGTAGTATAGGGGCCTAACATGCCCCTCTCCTTCAAAAGCGTTGTCCTCAACGCTTGAGTAGTTCTTGATGCTTTTGTATAAAATTCTTGTCCTCCCATGTGGAATCTTCAGCGGGTAAGTTCTTCCAATTGATGATATACTCTGAAATTGATCGATTTCGTAGCTGTTGGGTTCTTGTTCTTATGACTGCTCCAGGTTCCAATATGATTTTTCCTTCCTCTTCAATTTCTAGCAATATTGTTTGAATTGGGATCTTTTGCAACTTTTGAATAAGTGGCCATACTTCTTCATCCTTCTTACATTCATCCCTTGCTTCATTTGTCCAATTTGCTTGGATAATAGAAATAGCACAAAACAATTCTTCCACATCCTCATCCTTGAAGAGTCTTCCCATTCGGTAAGGTCGCCATTTTTTAAGTGCATGTAGTATTGCCAACATTTCATTCTCATAAATAGCTTGCTTGAGATGTAACAATAAAAATACCCAATCACCTACATCAATAAATTTTTCTCTATGATGTTGATCTACCTGTTGTTTCGCTTGATTTTGCACCGAAGTGGCATTATCCTTTAAAAGTTGGAGAACTTCTTGTTGATGCTCGATGTGATCTTTCACTGCTTGAACCTTTTTCTTCTTGATATGTCCTTCTATCTCTAGAGTTTGAGGAGTGGTAATTTCTTTCGATCCTTTACAAGTTATGGTTGGATTCATTTCTTGATGCTCGATGTGATCTTTCACTTCTTGAACATTTTTCTTCTTGATATGTCCTTCTATCTTGATAGTTTGAGGAGTGGTAATTCTGACCAATGAATTACAAGACATGGTTGGATTTATTTCTTCTTTCTCGATGTGATATTTCACTTCTTGCACCTTTTTCTTCTTGATATGTCCTTCTATCTTGAGAGTTTGAGGAGTGGTAATTCTTGTCAATGCTTTACAAGATATGGTCTGATTCATTTCTTCTTTCTTTGGGGTTGGGTCCTGGCGTATATCCTCTTCTTTTGATGTTTCTTGATCCTTTTTTCTTCCTCCTCTTCATACTCTATGTAAAATAATTTCTTCTCAACACACTTATGACCTTTAGTGCATTTTCTATCACAATTGTAACAACGCCCTTTTTCTCTTTTTTCTTCCAATTGTTGTGGTATAACCCTTGTAGGTTGTAGAAGGCTAGGAGAAATAACACTTCCATCTTCATAGCTGTGAGGGGTAGAATTCATTGTTGCCATAATTTTACTTTCTAGTATGTCACAAAGCCCTTTTACTCTTTCCAATTGTTGTGGTGTTGCTCTAAAGAAGTTGTTGCTCTTTGTATCCTCATAATGTGCTATCATTTCCTCTGTGAGAATTGACCACGTAACAAGTTGTTTACGAGAACAAAGCCCTTTATACCATAAAAAT
>APFE031451819.1:382323-409828 GCA_000404065.3 Pinus taeda | reverse complement strand
AGCTCAAGAAAAGATAGAAAAGATAGATCAATGCCTTAGAATTCAGCCTCTTCGAGGGCAACCTCCTTTACATTACATAAATGAACAATTCTTGGATGATACAAATGAAAAGACCTCCTTTCTATATATAGGAGTCTAAGGGGTCATAACAGAATCAGAGCCTACATAACAATAATAATGTAAGGGCACAATAATAACAATAGTGGGCTTCTATGGGGCACAATAGTAACAATATGGGCACTACATGGGTACATCAATATAATAAGGGGGTTGTACTAATAACAATAAGGGGTTACACTAGTAGTATAGGGGCCTAACATAGTGACATTATTGTATTCATTGCCTAAATATTAAGACCATCTAGTCACTTCCATTAGTTTTAATACAATCGATTCTCTTAATTAAGATTATGTTGTGGGAGCGTTGTTGTCAGAGGAGGTGCAAAGGAAATCTAGTATAAAAACTTCCACACCTAAAGCAATGGTGGCTAGAAGTCAATCTAAAGAAAGAGGGGAAAACTTGAGAAATACATCAAGATCTAAGTCAAATTGTTGGTACTGTAGTAAATCATGGGATCCCAAGAAAGATTATTGGAAGTGGTAGGAATCAAAGGAAGACCCCAAAAAGGAAGCAAATCTGATTGAATCAAGTTCAAGTGTGGTTGATGGAGTTTTATCTATTTATAATGTCTCCTGGTATCATGAAGAATGGTCATTAGGTTTTGATGCTTCACATCATGTGTGTCCACATATGAGTCGGTTTTTTTCTTATCAAAGTATTCATGATGGTACTCTTCTTATGGGGAGCAATGTGTCTTGTAGGATTGTTTGGGTTAGGAGGATTAATATTAAAATGTTTGATGGTATTATAATGGTGTTGACAGAAGTAAGACATGTACTTGAACTTAAAAAGAAATTAATTTCTTTCGGAGTTTTGGATTTTGTAGGTTTCATATTTATATATCAAGGTGGAGCATTGAAAAGTGTCCAACAACATCCTAATGGTTATGAAGGCTACAAAGATTGGGAACCTTTACAAGTTGGAAGGAAGCACTCAAAGAAATGAAGTAGTGGTGGTATCTAAAGAAGCTAATGAATCTACTCATTCATGTCATCAACAACTAGGTTATATAAGTGAGAAAGGGATAAAGGTACTAGAAAACTACAAGTTTTTTCCATATTTGAAATCTTCGAATTTGAATTTTTTCAAACACCATGTCTTTGGGAAGTAGTGTGGGCAAAACTTTAAAATAGGGAGTCATACAAGTAAAAGGTATTCTTTATTATAACCATTCACGTGTGTAGAGGCCATCTCCTATAGTTTATTTTGGTGGAGACTCTTATTATGTGACATGTATAGATGATTACTTTAGGAGAGGTGTGGGTATGTGTTCTAAAAAGGTAAGTTGATGTGTTTGATGTATTTAAACAATTTAGAATTTTGGTTAAAAAAAAATGGCAGAGAAATGAGGTACTTGAGAGCAGATAATGGGGACAAGTTCACATATTTGGAATTTGAAAATGATTGCAAGGAACTAGGATCGAAAGACATAAAACCATGAAATGCTCCCCAACAAAATGGTATGGTAGGATGCATGAATAGGACTATTTTAGAGAGAGCAAGGAGCATGCTCAATAATGCCAATTTGTAGTAAGAGTTGTAGGAAGAAGCAAACGCCATTGCTTGTTATTTGGTGAATAGATCACCATTAATTAAAATATATTGTAAAATTTCTAAAGAGGCATGGACAAGTCATCCTTGTTATTACTAAAATTTAAAAAAATTGGTTGTGAAGCTTATGCTCTTGCTCCTAAAAATTATCATTTTAAGTTAGACCCTGGATTAAATGAGTATTTTTTTGTTGGTTATGATTATGTAGTTAAGGGACATATATCATGGGATCCTATTGCCCATAAATCACCATTAATAGAGATGTAGCATTTTATGAATCCTCTCCCATAAAATCAAATTGTGTAGAAGTTGAAGTTAAATAGGAATATGTGCCACAACATTGAGAAATTTAGTTGGAGACTCAACCATCCACAAAAACATGGAAGCAAGAAAAATATTATAAATAAGAAGGAGATTTGGAGGTAGAAAATGTACAAGGAAATGTGGAAACACCACAATCGATACTAAGGAGGTCTACATAGCACATAAATCTTCCTAAGATCTATGAAGATTATGTTTCATCTATTGCTTCGATTACTAATGATGGGGAACCTTTGTGTTATCAGGAAGCAATGAATGATACTAAAAGCGCCAAATGGAAAATAGCAATGAAAGAAGAAATGCATGCTTTGGATAAGAACAAAACACGGGACTCAGTAGAAGTCCCAAAGGACATAATGGTTTTTGGTGCAAGTGGGACTACAAGTTGAAGAAGGTTATTGATGAAAATGGAGAGAGATACAAAGCAAGACTTATTGTAAAAGGATATTCTCAAATAGATGGTATTAATTCTCATTAAATATTTTCACTTGTTGCCAAGTTCATTTCTATTTGTGTTGTGTTGGCATTCTCCTAGGAAATGGTACAAAAAATTGGTTGCTTCATTGTGAGCCAAAACTTTCACTGGAAGTGAGTATGACCATTCTCTTTACTTAAAAATTTTAATGGAATATTCATTATCTTAGTGTTATCTATTGATGATATGCTTGTTTCAAGCAAAAATATGGTTGAGATCAAGAAGTTAAAGGCTCAGTAGGCTAGGACTTTTGAGATGAGGGGTCTAGGAGCAAGAAAACAAATTTTGGGTGTGGAAATGCATAGAAATAGGAAAAATGGTAAGCTTTGGTTATGCCAACACAAGTATGTGGAGAGAATGCTCATCAAGTTGGCATGAATAATGTGGAACCTGTAAATACTACTTTTGCTTCCCATTTTAAGCTTTCTTCGAGATTATATCATATTAGTAAAGAAGAAGAGGATTATATTCACTTGCTTACTGTATGCCAATGCAGTGGGATGTACAATATGGTATATACTAAACCATATACTTTGCGTGCAGTTGGTATTGTAAATGGATACATGGAAATTCCAAGAAAAGATCATTAGGCAATAATGAAATGGGTACTTTAGAGTCTTAAAGGCAAAAGTAATTATTGCATCGCCTTTGATGGTTGTAGTATTTCAATATGTGGTTATGCTGATTCAAATTTTGCTAGTGATTTGGACAAGAGGATGCCTACTTTAGGTTATGTTTTTACTCTTGTAAGAAGATCTATTAGGTAGTTGGAAAAGCCTCAAGAAATAGTTGGTTTATCCACTACTCAGGCAAAATACATCATTGTCTCACATGTATGCAAAGAGGAAATTCAGTTAAAGGGTCTCTGGGGTGAGTTCGGAAATAAGCACGACAATGAGAATGTATTATGTGATAGTCAGAGTGTTATATATTTGGCTATTAACCTAACTTATCATAGTAAGACTAAGCAGATTGATATTAAATGTGATTATGTAAGGCAAGTTATTGATGGAGGTGGAGTAGATCTTAAGAAGGTTCATACTCGAGAATTGTGTGGGCATGTTCACAAAATCAATATTATCAAAGAAGACATGGTGGAGGTTGGCTTCTCTTAGCTTGCCAAAAAGGTGATGAAATGGGCTTGGGTAGGATATCAAGTAAATTATTGTCAAGGTGGAGATTGTTGAGCCCATGACAATAATACATTTTTCAAAAGTTGTGGTTGTTCCTCTTTTGAATGGTGGGGCATTTAAAAATATTTGGCTTTTCACAATCTGATAATGCAATCAAGAATTGTATAAATGCACATGGTAGTAAACCCTATAGGTATACCATGAATTTCTTGACGAATATGATTAGATATATTTGTCCTAATTTATGAGTTTTATTTTGTTTCATTTGTTCTAAAAAATAAAAATTAAAAAAACTTGTATGTACGTCATTTATACCAACAAAAGTCCAATAATATTATTAGGATTTGACCATTATTATTATTATTATTATTATATTATTATTATTTCTAATAAATTAGAAAATCATTTAAAAAAATTATTGTGGTGGCTTAACGATTTTCTCATATTCACATTTATTATAAAGGAAATACAATGGATATGAACATTTGTGATACTCATATAAAATTATTGTTTATCAAAGTGATATTGAGTATAAACCTGACAAGAATTACATTCTTTTAGTTCCTTGTAATAGTTCATATGGGATGATAACTCTCTTGTCTTCAATTTCATGTCCATTATATGATTAATGTCTTCCATAATGTTGTATCACAAACATATTATATAGATGTAAGATTTAGTTTATAAGACATATACAAACAAAACAAGAATGTATCAATGGAGTCCTTATTATGTTGTTGAAATTCAATAGATTAAAGAGATTAATCCATTATCCTATTATTTTTACAAAGTCTAAAATTTACTCCCTTATCATGGTTATAATGTTCAAAATTTATTCTCTTATCACCGCCATAATGTTTATTATTATTTCTAGCTTGCACTTACTTCTTTGCTTGGCTAATTATAGTCTTGGTAGACATAAGTATTTTTTATGCTTTATTCTTCCATGCCTAGCCAAGTAAGGTCATTGATACTCTTAATAAGAGGTTTTGGTTCCTCTTTACAATTTGACATGGATATTAACAAGCTTCAGCATTATCCAGTATCTTTGTTCTTTGTTATATATTATTTAAGAAGTAGTATCCATGGAATAATTACATAAGAGGCTCATAAATCACATTTCCATTATACTCATATTTCACCACGCGACCCACTTTCTCCTAACATCCACATTATCATATAGTAAACTATAGGTTGAGGATGATAATGTTATTGATTTGAGCTCTTTTAGCGTCAAACTCTCTTGTTCATCTTTTGTAGTTCAAGATTTGTTATCAACTATGATGGATGATCATCACCACATGGATTTTAATGAATGCATGTACACATATGTAACAAGGGTACTAAATCACAAGAACATTTTTTTCTTATTCAACATATTATATGATTTGTGGTAGTTAAATAACTTATCTAGAGAATGGAAAGTTGAGACAATCTCTTATGGAAAGCAAGGCCTTTAAGTCCTTTGTTCATAATCTAAAGTCAACAAATGGAGCTTTCCTAGTGTTAAATAATTTTTTCAAATGGATGGATGTCATCCCTCACTTGAACTATTGGTTTTGACACCGAGGAAAAAAACCCTTTTTCTCCATGAGGAATCCCTAGTATAGAAAACACAATGGGCTTATGGCTTGATCCAATATCCATAGAATCATAATTAGCAAAACAATGGGATCCCAAGCTCAAAGGACAAGTAATTCCATTTGCTTCGTGAAGAGGTTTTTCATATTTCTGTTTCATAAAAGTGGAAATAAATCTTTCGCTTATGACCGTATTTCATGGAATCTAAGGGTTTGCTTTTAACTTGATAATCTCTTGATTTCAATTTAGAAATACAAATCATAATAACCCTTGTGTGGGTTAGAATGCCCTATCTTTTGCTTATGCTCTAGGATGATAATTGTTGGTTTAGTTTATTTGCATAAATTAAGACATAATCTTATCAACTCAGGAGTCCATAAACTTAGAAGTACAACACTATATGTGAAGAATTAGTCTTAGAAATTCTTTAATGTCACTTAAGGTTAAAGAATGATTGTTTTTGCCATCAATTCTAGATGAAATCCAAAGTTGTAACTATCATTACTTAAAAAATTCAATTTGAAAATGAAATTTAAACTAATATGAAATGAAAATAGTAATGATGACTAAGTCATTACAATGGAAAGAAAAAGAAAATTCTAACTTGCAAAGTAAAGCAAGATCCTAGTTTATCGACTAAACATAAAAGGAACTAATCTTCTTTGATCTAGGCTACAAAAAATTACACAAACATAAAATTAGGTTGTGGGATTTTATGCCTTGAGAAAGGCCCACACAACAATGCTCTTTTCACTTATGTATATTATTCATTGAAGAATAAATTTTAACCACACATTGCTTGAATGAAAAATATTTTAAACCATATTGAAGAACACAACTAACTCAAGTATATTTGGTTGATTATGCATATATTAGGATCTTTATTGGTAGAAATATTGGTTGTATTGTCTTTATCCTACTCCCTTCAATGGATTAAAGACTTGCAATAGTACTTTGTTGACTTCTCAATAATTACTCAATCAAGCAAGTTAAACTTGGTTTCAAAAGCAAATAACATTTCTAATCAAAGGAAACTAATGTTGCATATGAGCGAAGAGTAATTTGTACATATATAAAAGAGTTAAAAATATATATATATATATATATATTATATGTATGTATGTATATATATATAAATAATAATAAAATAAAAATAAAAATTATTATTAGCAAATAAAAGGTACAACAAAGGAAAGTATGCACATGAAAGAAATCATGTATGTAGTAGCCCCTTGTCGATTTTCCATGTAAATAAAATAAGATCAAGGTCATGGGACACGTATTCCAAGTTGAATGGTGGGCAGACATTCTAGTGGGCATCACTTGTGGTTTATTAATGGCTATGGAAATTAGCAAAGGCATTGGCAAAGACAAAGAGGCAATAATTGACATTTAAGTATGAAAATAAAGGAAAATAGGAGAAAAAGAAGGTGAAGAGACACAAATATGTATGCAAAGGAAATTAGAGGAAAAATAAAGGAAATGAAGAAAAAAGGGAGACCAATAATCAAAAGATACAGAAAATTAGTTTACAACTTTTGGTCATTACAACTTTTGTCAGTTCAATTTTGGCTCTCTCCTTTCATTCTCTCTCTCTCTCATACACTCTTGCACACTAAGAGTATTCTTGGAGCACTCTAGCATTCACTTGGATTTCGAGAAAGAAAGAAAAGGAAAGCAAGGGAGCGTAAGGAGACAGTTGGATCAATAGTTATAACAGGCTTACTTTGCAGGTAACATGTTGTCGGTGTGATATACTTGTTGGTTTTTTTTAAGTATGGTATATGCATGTGGTTCCTTGGTTATGTCTTGTCATTGACATGGATATTTGTCTGGATTGACAATGTTTTCAACCATGCTTTTCCATTTCATGGATAGCCATGGTGTATTGGGTTCCCCATTTGGTTTTCTAAATGGTTCTCGGGTTTCCTATGGCTGTGTGTTGGAACAATTTCTCTGGAGCCCTGAAACATCTTGGGTTACCTGAAGGTTGTAGGTTGAGTTACTAGTCCCTAGAGCCCTAGAGCCCTCAAGGTTATGGGTTGAGTTACTAGTTCCTAGAGCCCTGGACAGCTTGGGTAGAGACCAATCTAGTTGATATTAGTGATTTATGGACCATATAGGTGAGATCATTATGCTTGAGGGTTAAGGTGGATTGGCCTCTAGAAGCCCTCATTGGTTTCATTTTAGTTTAACCCTTACATTCATGCTTCGAATATGGTGTGAGGGTGATTGGTTGGAAGAGAGACTTGGTTTAACCCAATCTATGGTTGGGTGGTATGTGGAAGTCCCTGACTTGGTTAGAATTTTCATATATTAATATGAGTTATTTCCTATTGTGATATATGAGCACTTGCGCTATTTATTATGGTGATCTTATGGATAATTTGTCATCGTTTCTATTATGGTTATATGTTGGTTATATGCCCAGTTTTATGATGTGCTCTAGCTATGGTTCTTGTTCACGATTTGATAATTTATTAGATGGTTGATGAATGTGTTGGTTGCCCGCAGTTTTACCCTTTTCTTGTACCCATTTCATACCATTGTTGGTCAATTTATATTCTAAACAACACAGGTATGCCTCTTGTCATGTCTTTGTGAATTATTAATCAATGAAACATAGGGGAGTATTGCCTTAGCGACTCGCTAACTCGATAATTCGTGCATATTTGGAGGAATGATGACCAAAACCATGGTTCAACGAATGGTGACCATCGAGCTAGAAACTCTATCCTTAGACATCGGCTACAACGGTGGATCAATCTCTCAACCAACATAATGTTATCTTTATATTTTGTTTCGCCTTGGAAACCGCTATGTAATTGTAGGCAGACAACTATCGTAATTCTAGGGGTTGTTAGTGTTTGATCAATTGTATAAGTAGAGTTACGGGGTTGTGAAAGCTAGCGTTAAGATCACAAGAGAAATATACAAACTCTGAGTCTGTAACAACATAATTTTGTAATGTCCTTTTGATTAATGAAATTCTGATCTTCTAAGCATTTCATGACTTCTTGATCTTCTAAGAGGAAGACCCTGAAAAAGAAGAGGGAGATATCTATGCATGATTACCTACATCCAAGAGATCATTTCAAAAGTTGAGTCAGGAGCATCATCGTGAGCTACTGTTAGAGTGATCTCATACGAGATCTGGAGGGTAGTCAGTTTCACAACCAGAACCTACCCCAATAGTAGAAGTGCAATTCGGGGAAGAAGAAGTAGCAAGCAGAGGACCTGAGGAACTGAATATTATAAGTTCAGAAGAAGAAGACTCGAGGGAATTCTCTACACCATTTGATCAGGGAAGTGCTGCTAAACAACCTCAATCTCCTGTTATAGAACAACCAGAGCTAGAACCTGTTGAGATTCTAAGTGAATATTGGAAGATAGTCATGGCTCTTGCAACTTCTTCGATCGAAATCCCAATTGGAGATATCACAGGTGATGCACCTATGAAGCCAATTCCTTTGACAACATTCCCTAATTTTTGTGGTATTTCTTTTAAAGATCTAGACACATTCCTTTTTGAATTCGACATTGTTTGTCGGGGGTATGACTATATTTCTGATGCCCATAAATTGAAGATATTCCATGCTACTTTGAAGGGAACAACTTTGAGATGGTTTATGGGTTTAGGGGGAAAATCCATTACTACATGGGATGATATGAAGATGTTTTTCCTCGAAAAGCATCAAGATTACTGCAAATCCTGAGATGTGAAGGAAAAAATCTCTAAGATTATGCAGAAAGAGGATGAGACTTTGTGGAATGTTTTCAATATAGTTTACAGAGATCAAACAATGGTGATCTGGATAAGAACATCTTGAAGAGAATATTTCTCTAGGCACTAAGGGAGGAGCCTTTAGAACTGTTGAATGTAGTAGGAAAGGGAGATATATCAAAAGAATAATTTGACACCTTCTGTGAATTGTGCATTAAGTGTTCACGAGGAGTTGCGAGGCATGGGCAGGGGATCTGAACTCTCAAGACATCCAATGGTGGAGTTACAAAAGCAGAAATTAGGAGCTTGCTGGACAACTTGAGAACTGATATCCTGAGCACACTGTCATCGCAGCTGGATGTTTTACAGGCGAAACAAAATCAGATGGAAGAAAAGAAGGCTATGTATATTGTCTTCCCTCAATGCAAGAAGAAGCACTCATTGAAGGAATTTCCATTGAATTTTGTCGAGACTTGTGCAATATGTGAACAGAGTCATTCTACTAGCACATGTCCATCTCTTCCTGGGTTGAAGACAGTTTTTCAGGGAACAAATGAAGAAGTAAATCGGTTGTATTTCATGGGATCAAAGAAACCATGGCAACCACGACCACAAAACATGAATCAAGGTATGCCTCAAGACCCTTCTCAGTATTTCAATAATTTGAATTTTGGGCCTTAGTTTGTGCCTTTTTCACCTTCATTGTTGCAGTCCTATCAATATCCAATTCCCTAGCAACCATGGTTCCCTTAATCAGGTTCAAACCCTTCATGGTCCTAAAATTGGTGTAGACCTCCTCCTCCTCCTTAAGGACAATTCTCCCAACCTATGCCACAACCACAGCTACAACTCCCTTCTAATGCGTCCATTAGTAATTCTCCTCTTCATCCACAGCTACCTGTTCAATCCAATACAAATTCAAACAATAGAGGGGCTTAGCAAGTTGAGACACTCAACCTCCCTGCATATATAATTGCCACCGCGGAATGTACTGAATTAAATCTTCGATCCAGTTGGGTGGTAAATACTCAAACTTCCCCAATAATTGTTGAACATACTGATGATGAAGTCTCAGAACCAGAACCTAGAGACTCTACTAGAATAACTGAGGATGAGTCAATAAAAATTCCTATAAAACAACAAGCCCCTTCGCAAACAATTGTTACTAGAGGATGTTAGACTGGTCCACCTTATCCTGAGAGATTATCCTCGAGCAAAACCTGTTACCTCATGCTATGAAGGACGTATTGATTTATGCCAAAATAATTAAAGAATATTGCTCTAAGAAACCTGGAAGAAAACCAAAGGATCCACTCACTATTCACGTTATGGGAAAACTAACTGATATAATGTTGGGGAAGCCTATACCTATGAAATGTAGGGATCCAAGGAACTCGATTATGATAGTACATATTAATGGGGTTGATACCCCAAATGTGCTGGTAGACTTGGGGGCCACAATTAATGTTATAACTTCTACAACTGTGATTACCTTGGGCTTGTGAAACCTTAAACCAACTCCCATCATCCTAGAATTGGTAGATCGGTCTACTATAAGACCAATATGGAAGCTGGAAGACATAACCATTTCAGTAGACTCATGGTAGTACCATGTTGACCTTTTGTTCTTACACACCCAATCCCTAACTGGTGGACATCCTTTGTGTTGGTGTCCCAAATTTCTCTATTTTTACCCTATTCCCATAAGCCTTAACCTCTGTTTTATCTCTATTTAACCCTCTCATTCTTGCACCAGTCCAAGATAATCATTTATTCCTACATATACTTCATATTTCATAATTAAGATTTATTAAGTGCTTTATTAATTACTTTACATAAATTTCATGCCTTTTAGTATCTCTTGTAACTTATGTTTAACTTTCCTAAAAGTAATTGAAGAACTAAGTGTTAATCATTATTTAGCGTGATCAGTGCAAGTAGATTCCTGCACTGCCAACGATGTTGCTTCATGATCTCTGTGATAATTCAAATCCTTCCACATGGGCGTTTTTGATCCACGACTCCTAGTTCAGTTGCGAACTATCTGAAGATGGATATTGGCGGTGTATAGTCAGGGATACTTGCCGAGAATATGGTCTACAGCCAGCAAAGTTCGTGCTTTATTATAACCATTAGCTAGCTTTGCAATGTTGTTTGTTAGTACGTTCGGCCGGAAGGCTTGAATAGGAAATGATTGTAATTAGTAGAATATGGATAAGGCCGAGAGACTGTATATAATTTTGATCGTAGGTAGAGCCAAGCTAGCGATCTCTGAGTTTGTAATTTCATTTACTTTGTAATTTTATATCACCCTCAATTCTGGGTTGGACTCGCATTATCATGTATATTTGCTGATCAAGTTTAATATAAGGAACACACAATGTTTTCTTCACACTGTGTCTACTTTTTATTTCATGCGTGAATAAGTGTTGAACCATTTTGTTTCCTAAACGGGAAACGAGTTGGTTGGCTAGGGCCCAGCCAACCCAGCTCGTTTAACCTTGTGCTTTCACCACTTAAAAGGTTTTTGTGAACATTTATTCATTTGCAGTTACATGGCTTGGATTGTTCTTATGTTTATTTCAGAAGTTCTGAGTTAAATTCATTTCATAGTCAAGCATGAACGGATCCGCAGTTTGGAAGTTTGATTAAGTTTACTTCTTTCTTGCAATTTCTTTCCTACAATTACTTTCTTGCAATTTCCTTCCTGCAATTCTTTTCTTGCAATTTTTGTCTTAGTTTTATTCCACTTGGGTCGTGCAGGAAGATTCTTCCTGTACCAGTGCATGTAGTTTCCTGCACTTTGGTTTATTCATTTATTTCACATCAAGTGTTACATTCCTTATCCTACTTATAATTTCATTTATTCCTACAAGCAAAAGTATTGTTAATTTAAGTAATCATTCTTAATGTTAAGAGTTATACTTATGAAGGATCTAAGAATGTTTACGTGAATTAAGGAAGGACGTTATTACAAACACCATACTTTACACTTGCATTTTATGACTTAAGAAAAAGGAACAGAAATGTTATAAGTGAATTGCCGAAAGTTAGTTTGATGCATACAAATTACTTTGGCTGTTGCTTTGATTATTATGAATAGTTTTTTCTTTATGAAGTTTACTTTCATTGAAAAGTTCAGTTAATTAAAGCATTCTTTTTCACGTGTAATTTATCTTAGAATCTAGCTTGTAATTGTAATTCTTTTCAACACGTCTTTTAATTATTTTGAAAGTAAATTGGAAACTTTGGTGAAGGAAGCTCTGTCTCGGTGCAAGAGCTGGTCTCTTGTGACAGGAATAGAGTGCCCTAAGCCTTGAGGCTTAGAGCACCTCCACAAAGACATAAGTCTTCAGTAAAAAAGGTAAAATATACTTTCTCACATAAGTATTGTACCTACACTAGTGCAAGCAGATTGCAATAGTACAAGAACAAGTTGCTTGGTGTAGAAGGAAGATCAATTGGGAAACAAATCTTTGCAAGGGCCCACTTGTTAAGTTGTTAGCCATCTATACTAAAGATAAACATAGTATTTCATTTCAGCATTTAGGATTGCTTTCAGTTGTGTGAAAGTTCCTTTGCTTGATTTCCTTGCAAATTATTCTTTTATTCTTTTATATTCCACCACTAGAATTGCTTTGGTGTCGATTGCCTTTAAGATTGTTTTTTGTATGATTCTGCAACATTTCATTTAAGAAGTAGGATTAGGAATAGGAAAATTTCATACCACTTCTGGCATTGCCTTTGCTTCTTATCTAAGTTTATGAAACCCCACGGTTGACAATTAAGTGTTGAAGGAGCTTGCTTAAGTGCAATTCTTGCACCCAACATTTTGGCGTCGTTACCGAGAAGGTGATTTCAACTAGTAAGAATTTTCTATTTTTTTGCAATAGGGGTAAGTCTGCTATTATTTTTTCCTGCAGTGTGCTTCTATTTGCTTGAAGGAATTTACAGGTGTCCAATTATTTTTGAGTTGCAACATTTTTATTGGAATTTTGTTTTGTCATTTTTTGAAATGAATGCCTAAAAAAGGTAGGGGTCCAAAGCCCACTAGGGGCCAAAGAAATACTAATAAATCTGAAACCAAATCTCATATTGGGCCTCCTTTTGCAGGTAGAAAGTCCAAACAAACTTAGACTCATCATGTAGGAACAATCTACTTGGGCTCTGGCAGCAGTGGTCCAGGTGTGACACAACCCACAAAGGGGAAGTAGGGGACTATTAGAATCCATAGTTAGCCTTCTCAACCTATTGAGAGCAGTTCGTGTGGAAGAACAACAATGGCAGATCAGGAAGACCATGCAGAAGGAACTGGTGAAAATCAGGTAAATGAGGAACAATCCACTTTTGGATTCCCAATTGTGGATCTTGATACACAAGTACAAATGAAAAATATTTCACCATTAGCTCTTCCTCATTTCTATGGTAAGGCACATGAAGACCTGGAATCTTTCCTATTTGAGTTTGATATTTTGTGTAGAAGTTATGATTATTCATCTGATGCCTAGAAGTTGAAGCTGTTCCCTGCAACTCTCAAGGACACAACACTACGCTGGTTCATGGGACTAGGAGGAAACACTATATCTTCTTGGTAACAAATGAAGAGAGTGTTCTTATCAAAATGTCAGGAATATTGTAAGACTAGAGATATTCAAGATGAAATCTTTACTATTGTGCAAAATGATGATGAGACTCTAGAGGACTACTTGGAGAGATTCCTATACATCCTCCAAAGGTCAAAGCACAAATTTAATATAAGTACCATTAGAATCTTGTTCTTACGGGGGCTTACTGATGATGCTAGGAATAATATAAATCTGTTAGGACAAGGGGATATTGCTCAAAAATATTTTGATCAAATTTGTCACTTGTGCAGGAAATTCTCGATGAATAAATATAGACCCGGTAAAGGAATTTAGAATAGAAATAAGAAAACTGAATCTACTGATGCTATGATTATTGGATTAGAAAACAAAATGGACAATATCAAAATTGAAATAATGAATATTGTTAGTAAACAAATAGACTCTTTGAAGTTTCAGCAAAAACTTGTAGAGGAACAAGAGTCATTGTCTATTTTTTGTCCAAAATGTAGAAGAAATAATCTTTTAAGAGAATGTCCTCTCGATATTAAAGAAACTAATAAATGTGAAATTTGTATAGAGAACCATGCCACAGAAAAATTTCCCTCCATACCTAGGCTGAAAGTTGTACTTGAAGGAGGACAACCTGAAGCTGAATCATTGCATACGATGGGAGCACGAGAAACTAGCCTCAGGTAAGTGCAAGTATGGCTCCTGAACCTCCACTGCATTTTTTTGGTTATAATGCACATTCATATTCCTATCCTAACACTAGTCACTCTCAACACTGGCAGCATGGGAACCAATATCTTATGGACGACCCTCCCAATATTGGAAACAAGGATGGAGAGGGCCAAACCATTCACATCATTCACACCATTCCTATCCTATACCTATGCAGTCATACCCTCCTACATATGCACCTTACCCAATGCCACAACCATGATTACCTCAGCTGAGTTAGCCAATGCCACCATTGCCTTTACCTCCATCGTTTCAACCTTCTCAGTTGCCTACCCAACCTTTACCCAACCCCAATAACAAAGCAATGCAAATGATCCATTCTATGAACCTGTTTTCCTCGTCCAAATATCAGTCCATGCCAGTTGGATTCAATGACCTCCAATTGAGATCGAGGAAGATAGTAACCTCAGAAAATCAAAAGCAGCCTATGGTGATTATCAATGAGAAAGGTGAGGAGGAAACTCCTGACCATTATGAAAAATATGACACCATCCAGCCTATCCCCGTACCTTTTGAGCCTTTTCCATCTTCTTCCAACTGACCTCCCTATGTAGAGAGGTTAGTTGTGGAGAAGAAAGACCCCATTCTTGAGTCTAGCCTGGCTTCTGAGCTCATGAAGATTTTCATAAAGGTACCTTTGCTCCAATCTATTAAAGAGATACCCATTTGCACAAAAATCATTAGGGAACTCTATCTCAAGAAGCCAGGAAGGAGAATATTAGAACCTCAAACTATTCAATTTGTTGGTAGAGTAGCAAAGTTAATGACAGGGTGTATGCACATGGAGAAATACACCGACCCCAGAAACCCTGTTGTCTCTATTCAGATAGGTGATGTCCTTGTCTTCAATGTACCTATAGACCTGGGGGAATCCATTAATGTTATGACCAAGAAAACCATGGATCAACTTGGAGTGGTCCATATTCATGCTACTCCCACTAGGCTTGAACTAGCAGACAAATCTAAAATCAAGCCGGAAGGGATGTTGGATGATGTAGTCGATTCTCTAGACTCTTGGGAATACCCCGCAGAATTCATTGTGCTTCAGCCAAAGAATCCTATGGGAAGACATCCCTTGATCTTGGGATGACCATGGCTTGCTACGATTGATGCTTATATCGGATGTTGTTTTAGTGACATGTATATTTCCCATGGAGATTCTAGGAAGAAGGTCACCTTGTATCCACCCACTAGATTCATTCAGGAGCTCCGTGAAACTTCATGGTTAGACTACAATAGTGATGAGGAGACTCATCCTGTTTCCTTGATACATCAAAATGTTGAGTTCTCATAGGAGGATGAGATTCAAGACTTCTTGAACAATCTAGACACCATGCCTAATTTTGAGTCATTAAGTCAGATTTTTAGTCTGGATTTTTAGGAAAGCCATGACTCTCTACCTCCCTCACCACCATCTCTAGCGACACCTCTGTGTACTCTTGAGCCTAATACCACTCTTGTTGAGATTAGTCTAGGTAAATCCTTGCATATCAGTTCAGACTTGGATTCTTCCCAACAATAGCAGCTTGTGAATTTGTTGCGAAACCATCTTGATGCCTTTGCATGGGGCTATGACGATATGAAAGGCATCCCTCCTGAAACTTGTACTCACTATATCTATATTCAGGATGGAACCTGACCTGTCTGACAACCCCAAAGGTGAATGAACCCATCTCTAAGAGATGTTGTAAAGGAAGAATTGCAAAAACTCTTGAATGTTGATTTTATCTATCCTATTTCTGACAGCAAGTGGGTCTCTCCATTGGTATTAGTCCCAAAGAAAGATGGGATATGGAATATTTGTATTGACTATAGAGAATTGAACAAATCCACTCTTAAATATTACTTCCCCCTTCCTTTCATCGATCAGGTACTCGATACCCTCACTAGTAAGAAATGCTTCTCTTTTCTAGATGACTTTAGTGGGTATAACCAGATACAGATTACACCCGAAGATTAAGACGAAACCACTTTTACATGTCCATGGGGTGCATTTTCTTACTGAGTGCTTCCCTTTGGGCTTTGTAATGCCCCGACTACTTTTCAAAGGGCAGTCTTGGCCATTTTTGCTGACCTTGAGTGTGTAGAAATCTATATGGGTGACTTTTCTATGTTTGGTGATTCATTTCAGGAAGCCCTCAAGAATCTAGAAAAAATGCTTCTTCGCTGCCAAGAAGCTCATCTCGCCTTGAGTGGAAAAAATGCAGATTAATGTGCAAGGCGGAGGTGGTTCTTGGCCATCTTATTTCTGACAAAGGTATCCAGGTTGACCCTGCAAAAACAAAAATTGTTTTGAGTCTTCCTATACCCAGAACTTAAAGGGAAGTGAGAGGTTTTCTAGGACATGCAGGCTACTGTAGGAGATTCATTGAGAATTTCTCCAGGATAGCCACCCCCCTTTTCTGAATTTTGGCTAAAGATAATGAGTTTTCTTGGTCCACAACTCGCCAACAGTGCTTTGAGACATTGAAGGAAAAACTAGTCCAGGCACCACTTTTGAGAGGACCAAACTGGTCCCTGCCATTTCATATATCCTCTAATGCCTCAGATACTGCTATTGGCACAACTTTAGGACAAGAAGAAGACAAACAATCTTATGCTATTTATTTCATTAGTAAAAACTTGTCACCCATTGAACTCAATTATACGATTACTGAGAAAGAGTTTTTAGATGTAATTTTTTCCATTAACAAATTCAGACATTATATTACAGGATATGAAGTCTTTGTGCACACTGACCATTCCACAATAAGATATTTTATGAATAAACCATTAACTAGCGATAGAGTGACTAGGTGGCTATTATTGTTACAGGAATTTAATATTACCATTATTGATAGACCGGGAAAATCTAATGTAGTAGCAGATTATCTTTCAAGATTAAATAATCCTGGTGAAGCAATTCTTGTTGATGATGATTTTCCTGACGAACATCTTTTTGTTGTGTCAACAAAATCCTGATGGTTTGCTGACATAGCTAACTATTTAGTCAATGGATAATTACCACCTCACTTATCCACTCTTGAAAAACGGAATATCATACAGAAAAGCGTTGCATTTTCCTGGATTCAAGGATACCTCTTTTACACCTGAGCAGATCTCATTATCCGTGTATGTGTAAGAGAGGAAGAAGTGTTTGATATTTTAAAATTTTCCCATAATGAAGCTTGCAGGGGTCACTTCATCAATAAGCGGACTACATACAAAGTGTTACGAGGTGGCTATTTTTGGCCCTCCTTGTTTAAGGATGCCAAACAATACGTCAAGCGATGTGATAGTTGTCAATGAATTGGCCAACCTAATCAAACCAATGAAATGCCTTTATGTCCTCAGGTTATGATTGAGCCTTTTGAAAATGGGCCATTGATTTTGTAGGACCAATAAATACAACATCATTAAATAGAAAACATATTTTGATTTACAAATTTCATTACAAAATGGGTAGAAGATAAAGTTATTTCTTTTGTTACTGAAATAGTTGTTATTGTTTTTCTTTTTACTGAAATCTTCACTAGATTTGGTGTGCCTAGAGAAATTGTTTCTGACAATGGACCGCAATTTATTTCTAATTTGGTATAGGGTGTGATGGATCAGTACAAAATACGACATAGGAAATCTACACCGTATCACCCACAAGCAAATGGTCAAGTGGAGTCAACAAACAAGGTGATTGAGTCCATCCTCACAAAGATAGTAAATATTCACAGAAAGGATTGGTCTCACAAATTATCGGAAGCATTGTGGGCATACCAAACCACTTGGAGGAACAACACAGGAGACACACCGTATGAGCTGGTCTACGGGAAGCAAGTTCTCTTGCTAGTAGAATTATAGATTAAGACTTTAAGGACTGTAGTCCAGTTGGGGCTAGATATATCTGAAGCAACAACAACGTATTCTATAGTTGAACGAGTTAGATGAATTATGAAGGGATGTTGTTCAACAGAACATCTTGGTTCAACAACAGCGCAAGAAGTGGCATGACAAGTCTATTCAGAAGAAGCAATTCCAACCAGGTGATTGGGTGCTCCTTTAAGATTCTAGATTCAAATATTTTAAAGGGAAATTCCATACACGTTGGATGGGACCCTATGAGGTGGTCAAAGTGTTTGAAAATGGAGCGGTAGAGATTAAAACTATTGATGGACGGAATTCAGTGTTCCTGGTAAAAGGGCATAGATTGAAGGTATATTTTCAGCCCCTTACTAAAGGAAATTTTATGCAGCAAGTCCAACAACAATTTGAAAAGGAGTTGGTAGGTGGTAACACCAACCTATTGAAGATTTGATTCTTTCTTTTCCTCATTGAAAAAAAAATAAAAAATGACAAAATGGAAAATAAATAAATAAAAATACATATACATATACATATACATATATATTATTAATTATTATTATTATTATTATTATTATTTATTTTATTTTATTTATTTTTTGGAAAATCAGTTGACTAACATGATTGTAGAATGATCAACATGAAAACCAGCATGCTGGCAGGAAGATCGAAATTTCAATAAAAAGGGAATGTTACTTGATTTTTTAGATATGCTCGCTGCCACCAAGAAGAAGCAGGTTCAAGGAACGCGACCCTTACCCAAGTTTGGGGTAACTACATGGAAATTTTTATCCAAGTAAACGCTTAATTCCCACTGCAATTACTTTTTCTAGCACTAGTGGAGGCAAACCTTGAAGATAAAATTCTGCCTTTCTTCTATTTTCGCGTTTCGTAATTCCCACTATTTTTCTTTTATGAATCCCATAATGAATTACCCTCCTCTTTCTTATAAGAAAACTACCCTTACCCAATTTCGTAAAATCCCTCTTTTTTCCCCTGAATTTTTTCCACATCCCATTCTCGTTTATCCCCCTTGGTGATTTTATTCTTGGAATCCCTACTGTAATGTTCCTTTCCATTATGAAAATAACCCCTTTCCCACTTCTTTATTCCCTCATAAATTGATTGCAGAATTTGATGCAGTCAATCCACAAGGCATGCTCACGAAACACATGAGTGATTCCTGCATTGATAGATCATAGCATTATATATTTTAATTAATACTTTGTTTTATCATTTACTGAGTTAGGAAAATTTTTGAAGTGCAACATATATTGGGTTCTGAAATCTCATTTTTTTAATGAGTACTGAAATATGTCTTAATTGAATTATGAGGTAGACCATGGGATAGTACAGATTGTCCGAAAACTCATACTCACCTCCTTTGAAACAATCTCCCATCACTTGTTCATGATTGTCTTACCTCATAACCCAATCATTATGACCATTACACGGCCGCCGCATAAGCCTCTGCCACATCCAATCATTATTGCTCACCCATAGCAGGATGATACGTATATGCATCTAATTCGAGGAGTCGTTCTTTTATCATTAAACATGATCGATTAGATGGGACTGAAAAGGCAAAGGATGGTTGAACCTCCGATATAAAATTCTCAACAACTGTTGGTATCACTCACTAAAATACTTTTGAGGTTGTGACAGGGAATTGTGACAAATTCGAACATGGCACTCGTAAGGAATGAGCCATCGTCCTTGAAGGAGATAGAGCAGACTGTGGAATACTGGAACGGTTTTGTACTATTGCAAGAATCTAGATTCCTTCCATTTTTGTAGAAGTTTGATGGCTTTGACATGGTCGTGGTGCTAGAGTTTGCGAAGATGTTTGAAGGAGGTTGAGATAGGGTTGGCTCATTAGAATTCGAAGTCACGAAGGAGTCCATTGCGCAAGCTACAGGCTTGCCAACTACAGGGGAGCAGTGGTTCAAAAATTAGGTGCAGCTTGAAAAGAAACGATGGCATTGGTTTGTGATTGACAGAAATCTCAAAGTTGACTGGAAAAAAGGGCTTCTGAGGAGTGCCATGCTCGGAAAATGGCGAGACCTCCTGTACATACTAAAAAAAAAATTAACCTGTGAGGGCCATTACACATTGGCATTCGTGTACCATATCAGGTTGTTGTTGCACTTTGAGTCCAGGAAACTTATTAATTTTTCTTACTACCTGCTCTAAAGTCTCGAGAAAATGGTGAAAGGTGTGCAAAGTGGGGATGCAAGCCAAGTCGCATATAAGCTATGTCATCATGGGCTTATCACAATCCTCGTCAAGAAAGTGCTAGAAGAAAAGGGAGTGACCTGGAAGGCATTCCTGAAGGAATTTTGGTCGAGGAGTGCAGGGAAGTCTTCTGGCACGAGTGCAAGCAAGAAAAGGAAGGCAAAGACACTATCCCTTGCCAAGCAAAAGGTTAAAATCATGCCAGTGCAAGCAGAAAAGAAGTCTGTCGAAGACATTCTGCCCTCGACAAAGGAAAGACAATGCAGAACCCTGACAAAGAAGAAGAATGTCTCTCAAGGGATAAATGAGTATCGGTCAAGCTCTTCGATTGTGCTTGATGAATCACCTCAGGTTTCGCCTAAAGACCATAACCTTTCAGTACTTGCAGATGCAACAACCCACACCATGGTAAATGAAGAAAACATGGAAAAGGAAGAGAACATATTGTTGTCTACCTTTGTTCACAAATTAAGAAAGAAGAAGATGACACCCAGTGCAGGTGAAGTTCAGGCAGAGGGTCATGAGAATGATGAGGCACAACACATGGAGACCCTCGACAATTTTGATGAACAGGACATCGAAACCCTCAATGTTTTCAATTAACGGTGTACTGAAGCCCTTGCTGGTTTAAATGAATAGGGTATTGAATCCCTTGAAGAATTGGAAGAACAGGGCATTAAAAATCCTATAGAGTTAAGTGCACAAGGTACTAAAACCCTTGGCACGAAGGCTGTGGAGGGCACCAAAACCCTCGATGATAAGGAAACGCCGGGCACAAAAACTCTTGGCGATGTCATAATGGAAACGCTGGATGACCTTAATCTTGACAATGACAGGACTTGCTTTGAGTTCGTTGCAGAGAAGGTATTTACACTAGAGGATATGAGCCTAGAGCCCTCTATTCTCTACCTTAACAATTGAATAGTGGAATTGGAGCAACAATTTCATGACTTGGAGGCTTTGAACCAGGTCATGAAGGAGCAAAATTGGCAAAAGCAAGGTGAGGTAGAGCTGCTCGCAGAGGTCAAGAAGCAAAAACAACAAGTGAAAGTGGAAGTATCAGGCTTCGAAGTGCTACAAACGCATCAAGAAGGTGACTAATCAACTGAAAGGAGCCTGAGGTAAAAAGCCAAAGGTAGTGAAAGAAGGGATAAGTATTAAAGTACACGATTGAGAGCTGGCCACCCATTTTTGAAGATTTTTTGCAGAAGGTAAAATGTTGTGTGAGTACACACAATAGCTTAGGGATGGGAGGATGTTGGTGTCCCAAATTTCTCTATTTTTACCCTATTCCCACAAGCCTTAACCTCTGTTTTATCTCTATTTAACCCTCTCATTCCTACACTAGTCCAAGATAATCATCTATTCCTACATATACTTCGTATTTCATAATTAAGATTTATTAAGTGCTTTATTAATTACTTTACATAGATTTCATGCCTTTTAGTATCTCTTGTAACTTATGTCTAACTTTCCTAAAAGTAATTGAAGAACTAAGTGTTAATCATTATTTAGCGTGATCAGTGTAGGCAGATTCCTGGACGCCCAATGATGTTGCTCTGTGATAGTTCGAATCCTTCCACATGATCATTTTTGATCCATGACTCCTAGTTTGGTTACGAACTATCTGAAGATGGATATTGATGGCATATAGTCAGGGATACTTGCCGATAATATGGTCTACGAACAACAAAGTTCGTGCTTTATTATAACCATTAGCGGGTTTTGCAATGTTGTTTGTTACTCCGTTCGGCCAAAAGGCTTGAATAGGAAATGACTGTAATTAACAGAATATGTCTAAGGCCAAGAGACTATATATAATGTAGACCGTAGGTAGACCCAAGCTAGAAATCTCCGAGTTTGTGATTTCATTTACTTTGTAATTTTTGTATCGTCCTCGGTTTTGGGTTGGACTCACATTATCATGTATATTTGTTGATCAAGTTTAATACAAGGAACGCGCCATGTTTTCTTCACGCTGTGTCTAATTTTTATTTCATGCATGAATAAGTGTTGAACCATTTCGTTTCCTAAACGGGAAACAAGCTGTGGTTAGGGCCCAGCCAACTCAGCTCATTTACCCTTGTGCTTTCGCCATTTAAAAGGTTTGTACGAACATTTATTCATTTGCAGTTGTGTGGCTTGGATTGTTCTTATGTTTATTTCAGAAGTTCTGAGTTAAATTCATTTCATAGTCAAGCATGAACGAATTCATAGTTTGGAAGTTTAATTAAGTTTACTTCTTTCTTGCAATTTCTTTCCCGCAATTACTTTCTTGCAATTTCCTTCCTACAATTCTTTTCCTGCAATTTTTGTCTTAGTTTGCTTCCGCCCGGGTCGTGCAGGAAGATTCTTCCTATACCAGTGCATGTAGTTCCCTGCACTCCGGTTTATTCATTTATTTCACAACAAGTGTTACATTTCTTTTCCTACTTATTATTTATTCCTACAAGCAAAAGTATTGTTAATTCAAGTAATCATTCTTAACGTTAAGAGTGATACTTCTGAAGGATCTAAGAATGTTTACTTGAATTAAGGAAGGAAGTTATTACAAACACCATATTTTACACTTGCATTTTATGACTTAAGAAAAAGGAACATAAATGCTATAAGTGAATTGCTAAAAGTTAGTTTGATGCATGCAAATTACTTTGACTGCTGCTTTGATTATTCTGAATTGTTTTTGCTTTATGAAGTTTACTTTCATTGCAAAGTTTAGTTAATTAAAAAATTCTTTTTCATGTGTAATTTATCTCAGAATCTAGCTTGCAATTGCAATTCTTTTCAACACGTCTTTTAATTATTTCAAAAGTAAATTGGAAACTTTGGTGAAGGAAGCTCTGTCTCGGTGCAAGAGCTGGTCTCTTGTGACACGAATAGAGTGCCCTAAGCCTTGAGGCTTAGAGCACCTCCACAAAGACATAAGTCTTCAGTAAAGAAGGTAAAATATACTTTCTCACATAAGTATTGTACTTACACTAGTGCAAGCATATTGCAATAGTACAAGAACAGGTTGCTTGGTGTAGAAGGAAGATCAATTGGGAAATAGATCTTTGCAAGGGCCCACTTGTTAAGCTGTTAGCCATCTATACTGAAGATAAACATAGTATTTCATTTCATCATTTAAGATTGCTTCCAGTTGCGTGAAAGTTCCTTTACTTGATTTCCTCGCAAATTATTCTTTTACATTCCAGCACTAGAATTGCTTTGGTGTCGATTGCCTTTAAGATTGTTTTCTGTCTGATTCTAGAACATTTCATTTAAGAAGTGGGATTAGGAATAGGAAAAGTTCATACCACTTCTGGCATTGCCTATGCTTCTTATCTAAGTTTACAAAACCCACTGGTTGACAATTGAGTGTTGAAGAAGCTTGCTTAAGTGCAATTCCTGCACCCAACACTTTGATTTTAGGAAGGCCATGGCTTGCAACTGCAGATGCTTACATTGGGTGTCAGTTTGGAAATATGGTAATATTGAATGAGGAAATTACAAAGAATATTATCCTCTACCCCCTGCAGAACCAAGTTCGTCAAATAAACCAGGATTTACCTTAATACAAAAACCCCTACTTATGAAAGAGCCTGAACCTGAGAATGAAGAAGTTAGACCTATCCTTACCATCATTAAGGATATATGTTTTGAGGATGAAACAGAGGATGATGCCATTAGCACTTTTATTAGCAGTTCCAACTCCATTTTTTATTCAACCCACTAGCTATTAGAATCTGTCATTAGTTGCAATATTTAGGAAGATATTGAACCAGAAATAGAAGTCGAAAACATTCCTGTAATTGTACCCCGTAACAATACTCCTATAGAAATTGAACCAGGGAAAATGTTGAATATTAATATTGACCTTTCACCCTCCCAATCTGAATAGTTACTGAATGTCCTTCGGGAACATAAAGAAGCCTTTTCTTGGGAGTATATAGACATGAAATGCATCCCTGTTGATTTATGTACTCATCACATATACATTAAAGAATAATATCACCTGTTAGGCAACTGTAGAGAAGAATGAATCCTACCTTAAAAAACATTGTCAAATATGAACTACATAAGCTATTAGATGTGGGTTTTATTTATCTGATATCGGAGAGTCAATGGGTTTCCCTGCTGGTCATTGTTCCTAAGAAGAATGGAAAGTGGCCAATTTGTGTTGATTATAGGGAATTAAATAAAGCAACTCAAAAAGATCATTTTCCCTTGTCTTTCATTGACCAGATCCTTGATACATTAGCTGGAAAGAATTTTTGCTCCTTTCTGGATGGATTTAATGGATACAAATAGCTCTTGAGATCAAGATAAAACTACCTTCACATGCCCTTGGGACATTTTCCTACCGAGTCCTCCCATTTGGTCTCTGTAATGCACCCGCAACCTTTCAATGGGCAATATTAGGAATTTTTTCTGATCTAATCAATGATAGTGTTGAAATATACATGGACGACTTCACCCTATATGGGGATTCTTTTCTAAAATACTGTTGCAATTCAACAGTAATGAACCAGATGGCATGACAAATTTATTAACAAAAAGGTGTTTCAAAGAGGGGATTGGGGATTTCTCTATGGTTCTTGGTTCAAAGATTTTAAAGGGAAACTTTGCTCCAGATGGATGGGACCATATGAAGTTGACACGACATTTGATAACAAGATTGTTAGACTTATAATGATCAACAAGGCACATACTCCCCTGACTATAAATGGACATCTCCTTGGATTGAATCATCATCCAGCGTATAAAGACTCCTTTATTAAACATTTCTTTGATAATTCTGGTTTTGAAGTTGTTAGTGAAGATAACTCTTCCTTTGTACCTCTGATATATATATATATATATAAAATAAAATGGTGTTGCTGCTCTATCATTATTTTTTTTGCAGTTACTCCACTAGTGTTGTTACTTCACTGGTTTTGTTACTCCTCCTGTGTTGTTACTTTGGATATTTCGTCATACTTCACTGGTGATGTTACTCCTCCAGTGCTGTTACTCCATGGCGATTCCGTGTAAGTACTCCACTGGTGTTGTTACTCCATGGCGATTCCATCTAAGTACTCTGTTGGTGTTGTTACTTCTCCGGTGATGTTACTCCGTGGCAATTCTGGCTAATTATTCAATCAATGTTGTTACTCCTCAGGTGTTGTTACTCCCCCCGATGTTGTTACTCCTCGGGTGTTGTTACTCCCCCCAATGTTGTCACTACTCCTCTATTGTTACTCCGGCGAGGTAAGTCGTTAGGTACATCCCCGATTGACTTTGTGGACTTGATCGATAATTCATTTGACATGACCCGACATGGACGTGGATGATCATCACTTAGTTGGGGGGAGGTATTATAATAAATGAAAAATATGCCATAATTAAATTGCAATAATGACTTTTCATTATCACCATTGAAACCTGTTCCACCGCGTACGCTCCACGATCCACACCATACTTCGCACAATTATCCATAAGCATTGGAACTTGAAATAAGTACGATCACATTAATCGACGGTCCTTTTGAACGCTGCGAAATAATTACCATAATTACCACTCATTATTACCATAATCTGGTATGGATTTTCCCCATAACACCTTCCCGGATTTTGCTATCACTGCATCCTTCGCCACTGCAACCTTGTCATCACAAACTTACCAACTGACACTCTCCTCAATGATCTTGTTGTTACTCCGAGTGTTGCTATAGAGAAATTGTACAATGGGTGGGCAAGATGTTAGGCACGAACTGAAAAATACAGTGGAGGTTCGACGCCATCCAAATGTATGGTAGGTTTTTCTAGATGCAGGATGCATACTTATTTTGAGAGGTTGCAAGGATTCGACGAAGCTGTCACAATCAAATTCGCATTAAATTTGGATGGAGATTCTTCAAGAGTTCGTGGGTTGGATATTTTGGTCACTGAAGAAGTTATTTCGACTGTTAGCAGATTGCCGTAGGGAGGGTAGAAATGGTTTTCTTGGAAATGTCCTTTGCCAGAATTCTCGAAGTTATTTTTGCAGGTAGGAGAAACAATGGTCCAGAAGGGTAGGGGTATGATCGAAAATCTTTGCCGCATACATGGGCCGAGGTCGCATATTTTGTTATGAGGTATATTACTTGCAAAGGTCAATTTTCTACCTTGTTTAAATATCATTTCAAGCTTCTTGAATGCCTTCTATTCCATTATGTTCGTTCTTTGGATATGCCACATTTTCTATGGAATAGTATTTAGTTAATGGCAAAATATTCTCGTCGGTCTTAACAAGCATTGGTGGTTCTCACCAACCATGGGCTTATTAGACTATTTTTGGTGCATGCCCTATCACAAACTTTTGTGGCTTGGACACAATTCATTGAGCTAGCAAAGGAAGAAGTTGTGGCTATGATGCCTACAAGGGAGGAGGAAGAATAATTAGTGGCAGAAGAAGGGGCCACAAACAATGTTGCTACACAAGAACCAGCATCGATTGCTGGCCCAATGGAAAAATAAAATGCAGGGTCATCAATAGAGAAAGGGACAATAGATGATGTTGTCACACAAGAATTAGTGTCAACCGCTAACTTGGAAGTGGAAGCAATGGAGACAGAAGGATATGCAGGCAATGTTGTTACACAAGAACAAGTGTTGACTGCCAATTTGATGGAAGAATTTCCACCTTTGGATGAAATTGCAGGTGGTGTTTTTACACAAGAACCATCATCACCTACCCAAACAAATGAGGAGCTGTTATATACCTAGGAGGAATAATATGGGGTACCAAGGGAGGTACCCAAGGTAATAATGTAATAATGGGATGGACCATAGTAATAAATAAGGTGGTTAACCCATATCATCTAAGGGACCACAAGTAGTTAGTAATAATGTAATGGGCCCATGGTATTAGTGGATGGTATGAGGGAACCATGGTAATGATCCATGGTATTGCATGTATGAGGCCTATATAGAGGCTAGAGACTCCACATAGAAGGAATAGTCAAGGAATAGTGAAGGATTATTGTATGTACAAGCATACGGTTTGTGGAGTGTTCTCCTTCCTTAAGCAGTGAATGTATGGTGTTGCCCTACCTTAAGGGTTTGATAATAAATAAGCATTTCTATCTTATTTCTTGGGTTTATTTCTATTGTCTTATATTTTCATATCAGAGTTATAACAAGTGGTATCAGAGCACTTTCTTGGGCAAACAATGGAGATTTATTTATTTATTTTATTTTATTTA
>APFE031451819.1:337816-381675 GCA_000404065.3 Pinus taeda | reverse complement strand
ATGCACGTGCATGGTACCAGTGGACTACTCTTTTGAGTAGATCTTATTATTTATGTTCTTCCCATGTTTCGGGGACGAAACATGCTAAGGGGGGTGGAATTTTATATACCTAGGGGGAATAATATGGGGTACCAAGGGAGGTACCCAAGGTAATAATGTAATAATGGGATGGGCCATAGTAATAAATAAGGTGGTTAACCCATATCATCTAAGGGACCACAAGTAGTTAGTAATAATGTAATGGGCCCATGGTATTAGTGGATCGTATGAGGGAACTATGGTAATGATCCATGGTATTGCATGTATGAGGCCTATATAGAGGCTAGAGACTCCACATGGAAGGAATAGTCAAGGAATAGTGAAGGATTATTGTATGTACAAGCATATGGTTTGTGGAGTGTTCTCCTTCCTTAAGGAGTGAATGTATGGTGTTGCCCTACCTTAAGGGTTTGATAATAAATAAGCATTTCTATCTTATTTCTTGGGTTTATTTCTATTGTCTTATATTTTCATATTAGAGTTATAACAGGAGCCCTTGGATGAAATTGTAGGTGGTGTTGATACACAAGAACCAACATTAGCTGATCAAGCAAATGAGGAACCCTTGCAAGGAATAGGGGTTGAAGTCGACACGGATCCACAAGAGATAGTGTCGATAGTTGAGCAGGAGGACAAGTTGGAAGAAGCACATGCAAAAAAATAAAAAGATAGCATAGACCAGCCAATGGACAAAAGGGAAGGAGAAGGAATTGAGGGGCCTGAAGCAGTAGGCGTTGGAAGAATGGAAATTGAAGAAAAATATTCCTTGTTCTCTGCTTTTTGCTTATTTTCCAAGAGGGGCAAGGAAATTTCATTCCCCTAGATGCCTAGTGAAAGAAAAAGCCTCTCCCTCGATATTAAAATTTGTCGGGACAACTATAGGCATCATTTTCGACGTTGTTACACAAGAACCATCGTCGACTGGTGAACAAATTGGACAAATTGAAGAATTGGTGATTGGCACTGTCACACAAGAACTAGTGTCGACCAGAGGACAAACTAAAGAAATTGTGGCCGATACTGTCTCCATAGGGTTGTTAGAGGAGAATGTTGTTGTTGGAACTAACCTGCAAGGGCTAGAATCAGTTTCCAAGCACAAGGAAGAGGATGATCAGGAAACATAGCAAGCACAAGAAAAGGGTGTCGAAGACACTACCACATAAGTCCCTGTAGTTTCTCTAGAGCCACCGAGGGAAGATATGAAAGTGCCGATACCTGAAGGAGAAGATGTTGGGGTTGTTCCCCGATCTGAGGAACAAATAGAGGAGATCAGGGTAAAGTAGGAGTCGGTTAATGAATTTATTGACGTCAATCTGCCGAACCCCACATGGCCACGAGACCCGTGGAGGAGGTCGTTGTCAAACAAGAATTTCTTGAGCAATGTGCAAAAAGGAGGCCTCCCCTTAAGGAAAGGTACCAGTCACAATTTAGAGAAAACATGCAGCTAAAAATGGAAATCATTAAGCTAAGAAAGCAGGTGTTGCACTTACGGAGGTGAGTGAGGAAGCACAAGAAAAATGCCATGAAACTTGGGGCCGAAACCATTTCAGTAGCAGTGCAGACCGAAGACAGACCCACAACTTCAAAGACCGCACAAACTAAGTCATTTTTGCATTTATTCGAGTCACGAGAATTTTTGTTGATTACAGAGATTTAGAAGTGGAAAGCTACTGCATCTTGCCTTCAACGAGGGTCGATTTATTTGGAAGCCCACCAGGAAGGAGTTAGAGGGATTCATGAGAAAGCTGTGAAAGCAGTTACTGATTACATGGACTAGATAGAGAAAGAAAATCGGAAGCAATAGAAGCAACAGAAGAAGATCGAGGAACTAGAAGAGAAGATGCAGCTACTGAAGGCTGACAAGGATGAAATGTTCACTTTGACGCAACAAGTAATGGATTTCTGAACTCCTGCTCATAGTTATGCTCTGTTCCTCCATGAACATTATTTATTATTCTGTTTAGAAAGCATTCATAAGGAAATAAGCCATGTGATAAAAGATCCGATACCATTTTGATGTATCCTGAGGGCTCACAATACCCTGAACCAACACTTGATGTTCAAACTCTACATGCATGATTACCTTTTGGGTGATGACCAGTCATTTAACCCGGTGCCATACGTAGGGGCTATTCAACTAAGATCATTCACCTCTTACATGGTTAATCAGGTTAAGTGGAAGAAAGCCTTCGACATGTTTGAAGAGAACCAAGTAAACAAGCCACTTGTCCTTTTGAGGGAGCATTGTCAGCTTGTGAACATGTATAACGGACGCCATACCTTCTTGGAAATCGAAGGATAGAAGGGAAAGATGCTGGAAACCCAGAAGTGGTGTGCTAACATGACTAGAAAGTAAATTTGTATTTGTTAGGAGGAGGCCCGGGACAACTATCAGAAATGTTGGATGTTATCGTCATCATCCGTCAAGACATGTGAACCTTTTGGGGCGCCCAATTTTTCTCAGGCTTTAGACATAATACCTTAGTATATTGCATGCATACAACATCATGGGACACGATGGATGGGTTTGAGATTCCGGTTCCCCATGATTTGGCTACTAGTCTATCAGTAGACCCCAGCTTACGTGGTAGATGAAGATTGGTGGAAGGAAGTCCTTAAAACAGATGGATATAAGCTTCCAGGGACAAAAATGGCCGCAAAGTATGATCTCACACAACTTCATGCTGATCACAACAACTCCAACCTAGATCTACGTAGGCAACGAGTTGCATGAGGACATGCAAAAAGGCTTGTTGGGGGGAGATGTTGGTTGTTAAACTTGCATATTTTTTACCTGCCTTTTTACCCTTTTCCTATACCCATTTCATACCATTGTTGGTTAATTTATATTCTAAATAGCATAGGTATGCCTTTGGTCATGTCTTTGTGAATTATTAATCAATGAAGCATAGTTGTAGGGGATTATTGCCTAAGCAGCTTTAACTCGATTATTCTTGCAGATTTGGAGGAATGATGACCAAAACTGTGGTTCAACGAATTTTGACCATCAAGCTAGCAACTCTATCCTTGGACATCAGCTGCAAAGGTGGATCAATATCTCAACCAACACAATGTTCTCTTTATATTCCATTTCACCTTGGAAACTGCTATGTAATTGTAGGCAGATGCCGTAATTTTAGGGCTTGTTAGTGTTTGATTTGTATAAGCAGATTTACGGGGCTGTGAAAGCTAGTTGTTAAGATCACAAGAGAAATACGTGAAATCTGAGTCTGTAACAACATAATTTTGTAATGTCCTTTTGATTAATGAAATTTTGATCTTCTAAGCATTTCGTGACTTCTTGAGTTTGCCAAAACCTTGATCAGGGAGTTGGGCCCACTCTCTTGACCAAGTATTGTTGGATTATGTTATCACTGGGTTAACATAGCCTAACCCGTTCTAACCTAGTGATAATAGATTAGATGTGTTCATAGGTTTATTTTTGTTGAGTTATTTATTGTTGTGAATGATTTATTAGTGTGTTGTTGTGAGTCTTAAATTGTTGTTACTCTTATTGCTTGTTATTACACATTGTTACGTTTATAATTGAATGTTCAATGTTGGGTAGGGAAATTGTGGCTTGCATATACCTTGCATGATAGTCTTGAAATAACCAATCGAGCCCCGGGTTGACAATTAATGTGGAATTGGGTGAATTGCATGATTCATATCTGAACACCAACAAAATGCATGGGTTAAAAATGGTTATTTCAACTAGCGAGAGAGGGCATAGAGCCTTCCTTGTGATTCTCAGATGAAGTTCAGAAGTTTATGATCATATATGCGTTCATGACTAGTAGCTTGTATGTTTACTATCTATTTGACGAAATGTCTATCTTGCATTAGGCATGTATACGTCAAGATCTTGCTCAAGTTTTGATTGTCTAGCATTGTTATCATAATTGTCATGATTATGGAAAGTTACAAACAGTTCTTGGGTAGTAGTTTGGAGGCTAGTTGGAAAAGGTGGCATAGACCTCGTGATTGCATGGACTGAACAAGGAAATTTGGGTCATAACTACATGCAAGCAGGCTTATGGGTGCAGTTGGAGCATCTTAACCACATGCACGTTGTACCAAGGGTGCGGTTGGGGAGTAAAGCTAGTGAAAAAGAATTCCATATTAGGGATTGATCACCTGGGTGGTTGGTAGGATCCTGAGTGATCTGTAGTCCTTAAGGGATTTCAGTTTGTTTCCAGTTTGTAGATCCCACTTTCATAACTGGAACTTGGAGGTTGAATCATATCATAGTGACACTCAACTCATGTTTACCCTGGAGAGCTCAACAAAGTGGGTAAATGTGGGAGGGGTCGTTATAATGCTATCCGAGCCAGGGTCCTTTCTCTTTGGGAAATATATGATACCACAGGGTAGTATTAGAGCTTCTAGGTTCAGACACTTGGTCTAGATGGGATAAATGCATATGGTTAGGTGGCGGTCATTATTGCAGTTTTGTGTTATCATGCATTATGTTGATATGTTGATGTCATTATGTATCTATGTCGTGCTAATCTGGACTAACTTGTGCAGATGTGATAGCCTCCCCTTAAACACACTAAGGTATGATTTTAGTTATGTTTATATTTGGTTTATCTAACATAACATGTTTGCGGGAGATAGAAGATCATAGATGAAGAGTAGAATGGTGGACAAAGTTCACATGACTCCCCTTAGGCATTATGTGAATTCTATGGAATGGGAAAGGTCAGTTGGCAGCAAGGAGAAGAGTAATCTCCTGATTTAGCAGATACACTAAGAAATTTGAAGGTAGGGATCATAAGTTGCAAGGCAAATAATAACAGGTTAATTGAGGCACATGAAAGGCTTTCCAGAGCTCAGGAAAAGCAAGCAGAAGTTAAAGCATTCATCCTTCAAAGTCTTTTAGATTTGCATAGACAGGGACATTTGGGGATCAATTAGGGACAGGAAGAAAAGATAAATGGGGCACATGGCAGTAGGTCTCATAGAGGACACAAGTTAGAGAGGATGACACATTCAAAGGTGGCATGTCATTGGATACACCTGACAAGTGAGCTAGCACTCATGGATTTTATTCTAGTTCTAGTTTTGAGAGATATCATCATCATTATTGCTAGCATCCTTATAGGAGGAGTGAGAAGCAGTATTTTCCAGAGGAGTTCAAGAAAGCAAAGTCCCCTACTTTTGATGGGGGTGTGAAGAAATCAGAATATGTAGAAGAATGGATACTTGGGATTAAGAAGCTCTTTGGATTGCATGATTATTTAGAGTATATGAAAGCCAATATAATTATCTTTAGTTCAAGGGAAAAGAAGATATCTGGTGGGAATACGTGAGGCGTGTCAGAGGCACCAAGGTAGAGGAATTGAGTTAGCGTGAGTTTAAAAGACTCTTCAAGAAGAAGTATTTGCCTGAGAGATATTATGAAGGTAAGGCCAAGGAATTCTATTAACTTAAGATGGATTGCATGAGAATTAAAGGGTACATAACAAATTTCTGGATTTGTTGAGGTATGTGCCCTACCTCAAGGATGAGAAGAAAAAGGTCCAAAGGTTCATTAGTGGATTTCCCTGAGCCTAAGAAGGATTGGAAAGGTAATGAGAAGACTAAAGGAAAGTGGGTGAAGAAGAACTTAGGATACAGGTGACAAGGAGAACGTAGCACCTTATAAGAAGTTCAATGCAGTTGATAAAGGACATGGATTTCATCTTGAGGAGCAGAGTAAGGATAATGGCATAAATCCTTTGAGGTGTTGGACTTGTGGTGGAGAGCATCGCAAGAGTGAGTGCCCATCACACCAGAGTGGTAGACCTAAGATCTGCAATGCTCAGGAGGCACAAATAGTTGGAGATGTTGGTTAGATTATTCCTCCAATTTATGCATCAATGGATAACAGGCAAGTTGATCATTAGGCATCCATTATCGAGATGGAAGGTAAGCTTCATGATCAAGTTGTTTCCCTTTTGATTGATCATGCATCTAATTATAGTTATATCAGTCCTCACCTGGTGGATAAGTGTTGCTTGAATAAAGAAGTGCATGCAAAATCTTGGTTGGTGCAGTTGGCTATAGGGACCAAGAGAAGAGTTCACCATTGGGTAAGATATTTTTCATTTGATCTTAATGGTATGCCTACATCAACACATCTTAATGTGCTTCCTTTGGGATCATATAACATGCTTTCGGGTATGGACTGGCTATTCATTCACAGGACCAAGGTAAAATACTACAAAAATGCTATTGAGTGTCTAAATGATGATGGGGAAAGGAGAATCTTGCAGAGAAAGAAGAATCCTACATTAGCAAGATCGATTATAACTATGCAAGCAAAGAGCAGTTGCCAGAATGGGTGTATATTGTTTGTAGTTCATAGTTCTAGTGATGAAGGGAAGGATGAAATCCTGAAGAGTATCCTATTTTGAAACAGTTTTAGGATGTGTTGCCTGTAGATATTCTAGTGTTGCCTCCTCATAGAGAGGTGAAATTTTCTATTGAGTTGATGTCGGGAGCAACACCAACATCTAAACCACCGTACAAGATGAACACTCCAAAGTTGGTGGAATTGAAGTTGCAGCTGAAGGAAATGCTTGATAAAGGATACATAAGGACAAGTGTATCACCCTTGGGTGCACCAATATTGTTTGTAAAGAAGAAGGATGGTACTCTCAGATTGTGCATTCATTACCTATAGTTGAACAAAGTGACTATCAAGAACAAAATTCCATTGCCGCAGATTGATGATTTGTTTGATCAGTTGAAGAGAGTTGCAATGTTTTCAAAGATTGATTTGAGATCAAGATATCATTAGGTGCGCATCAAGGAATAGGATATTTATAAGACTGCATTTCATACAAGGTATGGGATTTATAAGTTTGTGGTGGTTCCTTTTGGTCCTACTAATGCTCCAACCATTTTCATGTGTTTTATGAACATTGTGTTGTGTACTTACCTAGAAAAGTTTGTGATAATGTTTATTGATGATATATTGATATACTTCAAGAATGAGGGAGAGCATGTAGAGCACCTAACAACGGTTTTGAGATTGTTGAGAAAGCATCAATTAAATGCCAAGCTCAACAAATTCAGTTTCTTTTAGTCTCAGATTCATTACTTGGGACATGTTGTTTCCAAGGAGTGGATAGAAGTGGACTTGAAAAAAATTAAAGCTATCATGGAGTGGCCAACTCCTAGGAATGTGGAAGAGGTCATATCATTCATGGGACTAGCGGGTTATTACAGGTGGCTCATTAGGAACGTCTCACACATTGGCTATCCTATTACATCTTTGCAGAGGAAAGGGAAGAAATTTAAAGTGATTGAGGAGTGCACAACTAGTTTTGAGCAGTTGAAACATTTACTTACAAATGCTCTAGTTTTGAAGATTGCAAATCCTGATAAGAAGTTTGTGGTTTATACAGCTGCTTGCAAAGAAGGACTTGGTGGAGTCCTGACACTGTAGGAAGGACAAGTGGTATGTTATGAGTTAAGGAATCTGAATGAGGATGAGAAGAGCTATGTGATTCGTGATCTTGAGTTGGAAGCTATCATTCATGGATTGAAGATGTGGAGACGTTATCTTCTAGGCAGGAGTTTCATCTAGATGAGTGATAACAATGGGATGAGGTACTTATTTGACCAACCTAATCTGAATTTTAGGCAAGCTAGATGGTTGGCTACCCTCAATGAGTTTTACTTTGAGATCAGGAACATCAAGGGTAAGGAGAACATGGTTGTAAATGATCTCAGTAGGAGAGTGTAGGTGAATCACATTTCAGTTGTGAGCTCTTATGGGATAGATTTACAAGAGCGAATCTTACATCCATGGTAGCATGATGAGAGGTACCAACATTTGAAGTAAAGATTCAACAACATGGTGAAGGTGATAGAGATGAGGAGTTTCACCTCACAACAGATGGCTTGGTCAAATTCGGGAACATGATTTATGTACCAGATAGCAGTGAGCTCAAGAAGGTTATCTTGATGGAGTTTCATGTCAAGCCATATTCAGGTCACTCGGGATACCAGAAGACTTTGACAGTTGTTAAGAAGTTCTATCATTGGCCGAACTTGAAGAAAGAGGTGGCTGAGTTTGTTGTGAAGTTCTTAGACTATCAACAGGTGAAAGCAAAGTGTAAGTATCCAGCTGGTTTGTCGTATCCTATTCAAATTCTAGAATGGAAATGGGAGGTCATTTTCATGGAATTCATTACAAGATTTTTGAAG
This sequence comes from Pinus taeda, assembly GCA_000404065.3. Lineage (NCBI taxonomy): Eukaryota > Viridiplantae > Streptophyta > Pinopsida > Pinales > Pinaceae > Pinus > Pinus taeda. The sequence continues at coordinate 373,434 of APFE031451819.1, read as the reverse complement.
ACATCAAGACAACGTGATTCCATCATGGTTTTGGTTGACATGTTGAACAAGGAAACTCACTTCATTGCAAAGAAGAATACAAATTTAACTAGTGAGGTAGCTCAGATCTTCATCAGGGAGATAATGGGATTGCATGGTGTTCCCAAGAAGATTGTATCACACAAAGAAGCCAAGTTCACTTTTTGGTTTTGGATGGATTTGTTTGAGGTTTTGGGGACAAAGTTATCTTTCAACATAACTTATCATTCACAGATAGATGGAAAAACAAAGAGGGTTAACAATATTCTTGATTATATGTTGAGGATGTACATGATGCATCAACAAAGGAAGTGGGAGGAGTATATTCCATTGGTAGAGTTTGCATATAATAATGGGTATCAGGAGTCCTTTAAGATGAGTCCATTCGAGGCTCTTTATGGATGGGGTTGTAATACTCCTATCCGCTGGAGTGATCCAGTGAACAAGGTATCAATTGGACCAGATATGTTGGCTAAGATGGAGCAAGAGATGCAGGTTATTAAGATGATTTTAAAGGCAGTACAAGACATGCATAAGAGTTATGTGGATCAAGATAGAGCATTCAAGGAGTTTCATCTTGGGGAGCATGTGTATTTGTGCATCAAGCCCAAGAGGATATCCTTGAGGATTGAATCATATGCCAAGCTGGCTCCTAGGTATTATGGAACTTTTGAGATCCTTGAGAAGATTGGACCAGTGGCCTACCGACTTGCATTGCCACCAATAGTGAAAGTCCATGATGTTTTCCATGTTTCATTGCTTAGATACATGTCTAGGATGTTGATCATGTGATTGATTGGTATATATAGGTGGAACCAAAGGGAGAATTCCAACCAAAAACTTAGTGCATTTTGCAGTGGAAACAACTCAATCTCCGGAAGCAAGCAACAGAGGAAGTTAAAGTGCAGTGGAAGCAATTTGGGCCCGATGAAGCTACATGGGAGATGGTTGATTAGATGAGGCCTTGGTATCCTTCTTTATTTGTTGGTTGAGCATATGTGTTTCATTTATGTGTTTCGTTTTATATTTACATATGCATATGTGTATTATAAAGCTCCAATAAGCATTATGTTGTAAATATTGCATCAAGTTGTGTTATAAAGCTCCAATAAGTAGTATGGTGTTCACAATTTCAATAGTTTGGTATGATGTAAATGCTGCATCGAGTTGTGTAATAAACCTCCATGGGCAACATGTTGTGTTGGTTATAAGCATCATTGAACACCGAGGATGGTGTTCCTCCAAGGGGAATGGATTTGTAACATCCCCTCGTTGATTTTCCATGTAAATAGAATAAGACCAAGGTCACAGGACACATATTCTAGGCTGAATGGTGGGCAGACATTATAATGGACATCACTTGTGGTTTATTAATGGCTATGGACATTGGAAAAGGAAAAGAGGAAATAATGGTCATTTAATTATGAAAATAAAGGAAAATATGAAAAAAGAAAGGTGAAGAGACACAAATATGCATGAAAGGGAAATTAGAGGAAAAATGAAGGAAAATGAGGAAAAAATGGAGATTAATAATAAAAAGGAATCAAATAATCAATTCATAGCTTTTGGTCATTACAACTTTTGTCAGTGCAGTTTTGGCTCTCTCCTTATTATCTCTCTCTCATACACTCGTGCACACTAGAGTATTCTTGGAGCACTCTAGCGTTCACTTGGATTTGGAGAAATCAAGCAAAGGAAAGCAAGGGAGCACTTGGAGACGCCTGGATCGACAACTACAATAGGATTATTTTGCAGATAATAGGTTGCAGCGGTGATCTCCTTGCTAGATTTTTAGATGCATGGTATATGCATGCGGTTCCTTGGTTATGTGTTGTCACTGGCATGGATATTTGCCTGTATTGACAACAGTTCCCGCTTTGCCTTACCATTTCCTAGATAAACATGGTGTATTGGGTTCCCCATTTGGTTTTCTGATTGGTTCTTAGGTTTCCTTTGGTTGTGGGTTGGAACAAATTCTCTAGAGCCCTGAAACAACTTGGGTTCCCTGGAGGCTGTGGATTGAGTTACAAGTCCCGGTAGTCTGTGGGTTGGGACAAATTATTTGGAGCCCTGGAACAACTAAGGTTCCTTGGAGGCTATGGGTTGAGCTACTAGTTCTTAGAGCCTTCGACCACTTGGTTTGAGAGCAATCTCGCTGATGTCAGTGATTTATGGACCATATAGTTGAGATCATTATGATTGAGGGTTGAGGTTGACTTTGGAAGCCTTGGTTGTTTCATTTTGGTTTAACCCTTATGATCCCACATTCATTCTTGGAATATGGCATGGGGGTGATTGGCTAAAAGAGAGATTTGGTTCAACCCAATTTATGATCAGGTGGTAGGTGAAAGTCCCTGACTTGGTTGGCATTTTCATATGTCAATATGAGTTATTTCCTATTGCGACCTATGATCACTTGAACTAGTTATTATGCCAATCTTATAGTTGATTTGTCATAGATTATGTTATGGTTATATGCTAGTTAATTAAATGGTTTTATGATGTTCTTAAGTTATGGCTCTTGTTCATAATTTCATAAGTTACTGGATGGTTGATGAATGCATGGGATAACAAGTGTTGTTGTAGCTAGCTAAAAAGGGCATAGAGCCTTCTTAGCAATTCTTAGATGAAGTTCAGAAGTTTATGATCTGATATGCATTCATGAATTGTAGTTTATATGTTTACTATCTATTTGACAAAATGTCTATCTTGCATTAGTCATGTCTAGGTCAAGATCTTTCTCAAGTTTTGATTGTTTAGCATTGTTATGATCATTGTCATGATTCTGGAAAGTTACAGGTAGTTTTGGGAAGTGGTCTAGAGGTTATCCTGAAAAAGTGGCACAGATCTCACAACTGCATGCAATGAAGAGGGAAATTTGGGTCATAACCACATGCAAACAGGCTTATGGGTACGGTTGGAGCCTCATAACCGCATGCACAATGTGCCAAGGGTGAAGTCGGGGAGTAAACCTAGTCAAAAAGAGTTCCAGCTTAGGGATTGATCACTTGAGGTGGTTGGTAGGCTCCTGAGTGATTTGTAGTCTTTGAGGGATGTTAGTTTGTTTCTGGTTTGTAGGTCCCATTTCCATAATTGGAACTTGGAGGCCGAGTAATATCATAGTGACACTCACCTTATGTTTACCCTTGAGAGCTCGACAAAGTGGGTAAATGTGGGAGGGGTCATTACGATGCACAAGTGAAGGAATTAGGGGCCCTCCAAGCCTCAACTTGCACACAAAAAAAATTATTTGCTACAAAAACTCAATTTTTTTGCATACATTAATTAAAATAAGGCAAGTAGAATGTCTTTTAATGAAAATTTCAATTTTAAATGGAAATATTTCACATCTCGCCATGTCTTCACTTCTAAAGATATGTATACAAAACAAAATAAGGAAAACTTGCTAATAATGTTCATCCAACCAACTGATCTCTTGATTTAGCAATATTCTAGCAAAATTTGACTTTGATGGTGACCCAAAATCATGCCAAATCACCATCATGTGCAGTTGTACAAATTCCTTTTCTAAAACTACATTTTCTCTCTAATGAGTCACAACATTGACTGCATGATGACCAAACCCTTATGGTTGGCGTTACACAAATCTAGGAGGACACTGTCAACCTTGGGAAACCTGGTAGCAAAACCCATTACTTTGATTTCACCTAGAATTCCTACATGTATCTAAACGAATGAAGAATTACCATAATGCATTATTTCTGTTAAGTTTGGAAATTTTTTTTTCCTAATGCATAAAAATATTAAAATTAAAAAAATAAAATGAATTGATAAAAATACCCTTTTAGTTATTTTATTGGCAGGATGAAGACAAAATTTGACAAAAGTGACGAGTAATAATCAGAATCAGAGCATTATATTATTTTTCATCCATCTTGATGCTTTTAGAGTGGAAAAAATGGAGGAATTAGCTTAGAGGACCATTTTATGAGCATGTCCCAATTTGATGAATTGGGGTGTGAAACCTATCAAAAGCGGTTTGAGGCATTAAATGGTGTTTCTTAGGGGTAAAAATTTATTTCTTAAATGTGGCACGCCCTAATGTTGTTCCACATGCATATACCTTTCCAATGGCATAAGAAAGACCTTAAACATAGTCCGCATGCAAAAGTTATGCCATCTAAAAGTTGTCCTTCTAGTTTTAACCACTACAATTCAAGAGGATGCCACATTAGCCCCATTAGTGATGGAAAATGGACTAGCCACATGAATGTTATGAAGAAGACTCTACAAGAGTTAATATTGTAACTCTAGTTAAGAGTTGAAGGAGTAAAAAATAACCACTAGTAAGTTACCATGTTGTGTTAAGTTAATATTGTAACTCTAGTTAAGAGTTGAAGGAGTAAAAAATAATCACTAGTAGGTTATCATGTTGTGTTATATTTGGGCCATTAGGAGGAAAAGGGGTTTCGTTCTATGAGAGTGCCTTTTTATCCATAAATGAAAATAGTAGCTAAGAGTGGAGAGAGAGAGAGAGAGAGAGAGAACATATGGGGTTTATGTACTATATCAACCCCTGGGTCACAGGTCTCACTCCTTTGTACTTGCATTGATTTATACTCAAAGAAAGAGAGAGCAAAGGAACATCACCTTCGAGTTGGGTTTTCCCCCGAAAGGAACATCACTTTCAAGTTGGGTTTTCCCCCATGAGGGTTTCCCATAGAATATACTGCGTTATTATGGTTTTTAGTGATTGTATGTTTGTTTTTCTCTATTTCTCACATTTTATATATTGCATGCATGAAAAAAATAACTTAATAAATCCATAATTCAAAGGAAAATAGCCTTCATAATATATATTTCAAATTTAAAGTATAATTTTATCAAACCTGTTGTGATGAACTTTCCAATGGAATATCCATGGCAGTTTATGGATTGGGTCATGGGTTAGTATGGCCGAAATGGTATTTATTTAGATGGATATTTTACAACAAATATGAGGAATAACAATAATACTCTAAGATAGATAAGGAACAAACAAGCCCATTATATTCAAAGAGCATAATTGTTGAGCACACACCTGTACTTCGGGGTGGTCGAAGGGGGGGGGGGGGGGGTACGAGGAGGGTGAACTAATATGAGTCAAATTTTACTTATTTAAACATTCGTGAACCACAAGAAAACAATCACATATCAGATATACCGGTTGCATAACATGGAACATAAGATTTACGTGGAAACCCTTTTTAGGAGAAAACCAAAACACTTATTTTTATAATTCTTTGTAGGAAAAAGCCTACTGTTACAAATATTTGTAGCTACCAACTTATTGGAGATACCAATCCCCACTGGCACAAATTGGCAGACAAAAGCCTAGTCTTCCAGATCTTTGTATACACCAATCTACTGGAGACACCAACCCTCACTACTAAGCACCAACTTGCATTTAGCCTCTTCAAAAATGATTTTCTCATTATAACCCAAATCTACTTGTTCCTTCTTCATATCTACTCGTTGACGTGCGAAGTGAAAGTTATGGTAACTTTCCCAAAACTTGTAGATTTTTGTCCTCTTCCTAAGAGAAAACGTGTATATTGTGCAACATGTCCAATTCCTTACATATGATTTGATTTTTTTTACCTAATTCACTTTGGTATGTCTCCATAGATCTTTAAAAGTTTCATAGTTCAAAGTGTCCTGTAAAAAAATATATAATGAAAATGTCATGATCACAATTTTGAAATTGTTTTGAAGACCATTCATAAACCCTAATTTCTGCATGGCATATCTATGAAATTACAATGGTCTAGAATATGATTTTTTTACTATATGTACCTTAATTTTTTTCTCAATATGCTAAAAAATTCACAGTTTGATTCTATAAAAAAAATTAATTATAGCAAAATTTCCAAGTTCACTCATTTAAAACTGATTTCAGGACCATTCACAAACCCTAAATTCCATAGAGTATATATGAAATTATAGCAAACCAAAATCTATAATTTTACCAAGCATAGCTTGCGAAGTCTTCTTAATCTGCTCCAAATTTCATGGTCTGAAACATTCCATAAAAGAAATTATAATGAAAATCCTAAGATGACTCGCTTGAAACAGATTTTAAGACCAATCACAAACCCTAAGTTCCATAGTGTGTATCTTTGAAAATATAGTGAACCAAACTCTCAGAATTTTAAGTCAAATGTTCCCCCTAATATCTCCTCAATATGATCAAAATTTTACCATTTGAAGAATTAAAAAAAAGTTGTAGCGAAAATGCCAAGATGACACGTCCACTCCATAAATTACGTTTTTACCCACATAGTATCCTTCTAATACCTTCTCCTTTTATACATTGTCATAAACCTTCATGAAAGGACATGTTAATTCAAAAAGACACATCAACTCATTCATTAAATAATTAATTCCCATTTTATTTTACTTTTCCAAATACCATGGGAAAATACCATAGGTTTGAAACCACCATTTCACTTTTTGACTTCATGTAAATTCACTTTACAACCTTTTCACATAACTTCATATTTTAGTTTGATTTCAACTTTTTTCACAATTACCCCACTTTTATATACTTGGATGTGTGTGTTGTGTGTAATATCAATTATATAATCCCTTTGAGATTAATGACAAAAAATTTGTTCAATAGTCTTCCCCTTTGTCATTGATGACAATCTTGCAATGAAACACATAATCCACTAGGAATAGAAATAATTCTCCTCCTTGGTACAATACTCTCATTGTCTACAATGAAATAACTCTTCCCCTTGATGCAATACTTTCTTTGTTTGCAACTCTCCCGTTTTGATATGAATGACAAATACGTGCTCCCCCAAAATTTGCACTTCTCTTCATTGCTATCCAAAGAAAAGTGTTAATCAATCAGTCAACTAGACAACAAGATTGCATGGTCCACTCGATTAGTTGGCTAGACAAGGGCACCTCAATATTTTTCAATCCAACAACATCTATTATGAAAATAGTCTCTAGTACACAATCATATATGTTAACAACATAAGACAATCATTTGCACAAATCCCAGTTAACCTATTGGCCAATCTGTAAATAAATCAGTCAAATCAATAATTTCAATAACACTTCCATCCTTTGAAAGTAATAGGGTTTATAGTAATTTCAATAGCTCCCCCAAGAACTAAGTGAACAATAAAAGGATAATTGATGAAGCACCCATTTGAAACTTGTTAAACTGGTACCTTCGGTTGTTCCTCAATAAACCATTATCAATTCTTTAGTTGTAAGGAAAAGTAGTGTTATATGATTGTAGAAACAAGTATTCAAAGCATTCCATGACCATCCATTAGTCCATCGATAGTTGATTTAGATAGTCAACATTTGTCCACAATTCATCCTTTCACAATGCTTTTGCAAAGAACTGAAAGTACAATCGCTAATATTCTAAGAAATCTGATTCATGGTCAAATGTCTCCAATTCTTATGATGAGTAGAGTTGTAAGACATAGATCACTAGTCTATCAGAATAATGAAAATGTATAATTTACAACACAATTTGAACAACCTGCCATATTGACAATGTCATCAACAACAATATTAACTATTGGAAAGGCCAACTCCCAAATCTATTCATTACAATTAATAGGGGGTTCCTCTTCAGTTTGAACCTTACCTACAACAAATATCACCTCCCTAGGTTTAATAAGTCTAGGTGTAGAGAATGAGGAAATGGAAACATTATATCTAAGTCCTGATCTAGATGTCTATATTTTAAGAGCAATAGGGGTTGCAATGCCATGTACATTCCTTCTCAGTTTGCCACCAATATATCCCATTCCACTCACATGTCAGCATCCAATACTTGTCGAATGTTTTTCAAAATTAGAAGAAACACCATTGATGACTAGTAATGCCCGAGATGAATCAAAAGGAGGGACATCGACTATCTCACAAATAATTGTACTACAAAAATGTGAGCTTTAATCTCATCATTCTCAACATTGAGTAGTTGATCAATGGTGTCATCCTTCTGTATAATATGCAACAATAAGGCATCATGATCTTCCATTAAAGCCTAATATGCATCAAACATGTGGTTGTTATCTATTTTAAGTGGAAAATCTTCTTCATGAAGCTCATTAATGGTGGCCTACTAATGGAAAACCTCATTATTGAATTGTGAATTAGTCACTTCCAACTGATGAATGATGGTCTTCAAGTCATCAATTTAAACATTTTTTTTAGACTTGAAGCTTCTATTTAACTAGGAAGTCGTTTTTTGTAATTCCCTTCTTAAGAAAACAATTTAAACTTCCAACTTCTCACATTTTTCTTCCTTTTCCTTTAGTTGGGTTCTCACGACTTCTTCCGACCTCTTTTTCTTTTCAAGTTGAATCTTTAGGCTCATAATAATCTCCTCTATATCTTCAAGGTTTTGTAATATATTTTCTTTTGCATCACAATACTTGTCTTCGTATTTCTCTAGTTGCTCTTTTTGTTTCAAATTATTTTACTAAAGCTTCTTTATTTCTCTTTAGGCACAAATGAGTTCTTCAAGATCCAACTCCCCATATGTTTTGGCATTTTCTGCTTCTTTTGAATTTATCATTTCTTTCCCTTTGTCTTCATTTTCCAAGACATCAATCTTTGTTTCTATTGCCATAAAGAGAGTTTCTTCTCTATCAATACTATTGCATCTCTCTTGAGATAACTCATTAATCCCTTTAGAGGATATACTCTTCTTTTGTTTATAAGAGTTATTTTTCCATTTTTTAAGGGTTCGTCTTACATGTTTGTCCTATTTGTGATTATTTTTGTGTCGATCATGTTTTCTTCTTTTATTTATGTTATTTTCTTCGTGATCATCACTACTTTCATTATTTGCATATGGATACTTAACTACAAATTGTCCTACTTTCCCATAGTTAGAGTACTTAAAGGGTAGCTTACCTTTGTATTTTCCAAATCCCTTTCTGTTTGTCTCACAAAATGTGCTTCCTTTGTGTCTTATTCATTGTTAGATTTGTCGCTTGGTTCATGCTCTTTGTTCTTCACCTTCTTTGAAGCTTAGAAAGGTTGCTTCTTGCTTCAATGGCTTATCTTTCTTGGTCCTCATTTTATATGTTGTCAGAATCCCATGCAATTCATTCAATGCCAATTTATTGAATTCCTTCATTTATTCAATAGTAGAAACCTTTTCATGAGATCTTAAGGGGAGACACCTTGAAACATTTTGTACAATCATCAATTCTTCAACGTTTTCACCAAGTCCTTTGTTGGTGTTAGAAATTTCATCCACACAAAGGAGATAGGCTACAACATTTTATTTGTCTTTCATTTTCAAAATCTCAAATATCCCTCTATGAGTTTGGAGCTTTATGTTATTGACCTTTTCATTGCCTTCATATATATTTTAAAATTTGTCTCTAATTTCTTTTGTTGATTTAGAATGCATCACCATGAAAAAGTTTGATTTTGATAGTCCACACAAGATAGCATTCATGGATTTTGCATTATGTTCACTAGCATTCTTTTTAGCTTGATCCTTTGGTGGAGTTTTTGGAGATTTTTTTCCAATCGCAACAAATTGTCAAATGTCAAAACCAAGAGGCATTAGATAATTCAACATTCTTATACTCTAGAAATCATAGTTTTTCTTGTCAAACAATGGATCTTTGTATGTGGAGAAACCTTCTTGACTAGCCATGTGTGTTTTAGTGATCTACCTTCCATTAGTTAGATTGTTTATGAAGGAACACACTTTGATACCAATTGTCAAGTAGAGACTTATATGGGAGGGGCTGGGGGGAGTGAATCAATATAAGTCAATTTTTATTTATTTAAGCATTCATCAATCATAAGAAACAATCACATACGAGATCTATCAGGTATAAAACATGGAATGCAAGATTTATGTGGAAACACTATTTGGGATAAAACCACAATTCTAATTTTTATAAGTTTTTTTAGGCATCAACCTACTGGGAACACCAATCCCTAATACTAAGTACCAACTTAGCAATTTATACCAATCTCTTTGTTTGTGTGGCACCAACTTGCATATAGGTTCTTCAAAAGTGATTTGCTCACATAAACACCAAATCTACTTGATGCTTTTTCATATTTACTCATTGAAGTGCCAAGTGAAAGTTATGTTAACTTTACCAAAACTTGATGATTTTTGGCCTATTTCCAAAAGAAAACTTGTATAGTGTGCCATGTGTCCGATTCTAAATTTTTTACTAGAGTCACTTTAATATATCTCCTCAAATTTCTAAAAATTTCACAGTTTGAAGTTTCCTGGAAAAAAACCTATAGTGAAAATTCCATGATCACTCTTTTGAAATTGATTTAATGACCATACACAAACCTTAACTTCCACAAGGTATATCTCCAAAATTGTAATGAACTAGAATATGGATTTTTTACCAGAAGTACTTTAAGCTATTAACTCAATATGCTCAAAATTTCATACTATGATTCTTCAAAGAAAACAATTTATAGTAAAAGTTTTAAGTTCACTTATTAAAAATTGGTTTCAAGACTATCCACAAACCCTAACTTCCATAGGATATATCTCTGAAATTATAACAATCCATAAACTAAAATTTTCTTCCAGGGATACCTTGTGAGATGTTTTTGATTTGCTCCAAATTTCATGGTCTGAAATGTCCCAACAAATAAATTATAATGAAAATCTCATCATTTGAAACAAATTCCATAGCGTGTATCTGTGAAAGTATAGTGAACCAAAATATGAAATTTTAACAATATGTTTCCATTGATCTCTCCTCAATATGCTCAAAATTTCACCATTTGAAGCAACCTAATAATAATAATAATAATAATAATAATAATAGTGAAAATGCCAAGATGACTTGTTCACTCCACAAATTACATTTTTATGAGCACACAATTTCCTTCCAATACTTTCTCCTTTTGTATATTACCATAACCCTTCATGAAAAGACATGTTAATTCAAAAATATAATTCATTCATTAAATAATTAATTTTCATTTTATTTCACTTTTCCAAATACCATGTATTTGAAACCACCATTTCATTATTTGACTTCTTTATGTAAATTCACTTTACACCTCTTTTGTGTAGCTTTTTTTTGTTTTTTTTTTGACTTCACCTTTTTCACGAGCATCCCTCTTTTGATACACACACACACACACACACACACACACACATAGATATAAGACATTTAATATCAATGACCACAACTTGTTCAATAGTAACTAAAAGGCAATGGAAGTGCACTTGGAGAAGGGTTTCTCAGATGAAATACAAATTAATATTGGTGTTGGAACCATTTACAATCCATATAATTCACCAAAGACTAAAAAAACAAAAAATCTTCCCAAAAGAATAATAGGAATTCTACTAGTAATGAAATCAGGTACATAATCCTTTCAAGCCAGTATTAAACAAGATAAACAAGTACCATCCTAAGGCAATGCATCATTCAAAGGTAAATAAAAAAATTCATTTGAAACATCAGTAGATATGAGGTTCTCAAATATACCAAAGAAGTGGGAAAGGATACCATAGACATGATCCTGGCTTTAATCCAATCAAAGCCTAAAGATGGAGCAGTGGGATTTAGGGTCCTAGTAAAAACAACAAATATGGTATCAATAAGAACAAAAGTAGATCTAGTGTAGGAAATACTTCAAGATCACAAGAAAACTCTAATAGAAATAAGTAAGGAAGCTCCTATGGAACCAACTCCTTTAGATATGTTGGGGGAGGAAGTAGAGGAGGAAGAGTAAGAAGGAGAGGAATTAAGGAAGTATAAGAGGAAGCAGAGGAGATAAAAGAGGAGGACGCATGGGAATAAGACCCTTTTGCTAAACTCTAACTATGTTAAGCACAATCATCTATGAATTCTAAATCACTATCTTTTATCGATGCCATGAGGAAATGATCTCATTCCTCTTAGCCTCTCACAAGGGGAAGACAATCAAGGCAGGAATAAAGAGAAATAGAGGAAAACTCAAATATTTTCGTAGGTAATTAGTGAGCTCCAGAAACCTTGCTTAAGTGGGGGAGAACATGCCTAAATAATTAATTACATATTTCAAATATGTTTTGATTATAGGCCATTTCTATAGGATCTATACATATATGCCTCTTTGTTATACTTTTGAAATAGATAGAGTAGCTTGATATTTAGACAATCATTAAGAAATTTGAACATTTTGTGAAACTTCTGCATTAAGCATACTTTTTGTTATTGTATTACTTTGTTTTCTAGTGTGGTTGAAACAACTTCTAATTACAATTAGAATAGTTTCTATTAACAAAATAACTTATTCAAAGAGCTTCGATTTATTATGAAGATGAGAGGTGTGTTTGCCTATTCATTATAGTGCTTGATTTAAAAACAAGTTGTTAGGTACCCCTAATTCCAATGGCATTTGGGATCTCTTATCTCACTAATCCTTTATTTATCTAGATTGGAAGAGATACATGGATAATGTTAACTTCATAAATGCCCAACATAAAATATCTTATACATTTTAGAGCTCAAGTTCAATTTAGATCGCAAGTTGCGCAAATTTTCTTGATCTTAAAAATCAAGAAGGATCACTCATCCCATCATTCCTTTTAGTAACATAGTTAATTTAAATGGAATCTCTTGACTCTCTCCTCATATTTTTCAAACTCATTTTCAAACCAAGTATTGAAACATGAATTTCCCAAGGAAACCCACCAGGTACTTCCCCTCATTTTGAGGAAGATACCTAGGGTAAACCAAATTCTTCAAGGCTCAAGGACATGTTAAAAATTGGCTCACAAAGAGGACAATCATGTCACATGGTGGTATTTTAACCTAGGTAAAAGAGTATAACAAATTTCATTTCAATCACTTAATCTAGACCTAATCGATCAATTTCATCAATTGGGTCTAGCTTAGGAGATTGCAAGAATAAGTATGATATTCCCCACCCAAGTTCAATTCCCAAAAGTGACATGTTGAGCTTTTAATGAGTATATTTTTGTAACAACATTAATCCATGTGTTGATAAAGCCTCAAGCTTTTGCAAAATCCAATGTACCCTAGGTACCATGTTCAAAATGAGGGGAAGTGCCTCATAAATTTCTCCTAGATAAAATGAAAATAAAAAAAGCTCAAACAAGGTGTTGAAACATTAAATATTAGAATCCAAACCCCGATAATCATAAAGAGTTGAAATTGAATTACAAACCAAACTTGATAGTAATATGTAACGTCTATTCCAAAGGGTGTGAGGTGTGCAGGGGGGGGGGTTGTTATTCTTTTCAGTAGTGGAAAAGTAGAAATATTATATGCATGGGGTTTGGGGTTTAGATCAAATAATTAGGTAGGGGCTTATGCTCTTCTACAAGGCTTATCTATAGCCCATTCCCACCTGCAATATATCCAATCTAGTGATTATTGGAGACTTTAGATTTCTAATTTGTCATCTTTTTGTAAGAACTCTCCCAGGAGAAATCAAATTGAAGAATATCGTTAGGAGAATTAGAGACCTCCTACCTAAATTCCAATCCCCTAAGTTGTATCATGTGTTACATCATAACAAATGCTAGGAAAAGAAAATTCCCAATAAGAGAACTAACCTAAACTTCATAATTTATGGATTAATGGGCAAGACTATATATGTGATATACCATAATGAAGGGGATTTGGTTCTTTAGTTTCAAAAGGCTTCATAAAGGTATTATACAAGTGGTGTTATCCTATGCTAGTAAGCATGTTGAATAAGAGTATAATTACATGTTTGTTGGACAATAGGGTCGAAGCACCCCTTTAGTCATTCGAGAGATGTTTCACATGGGAATGTTGTATGTGCTTACAATGTACACAACTCATAGTCCATGGGAACATGCCAAACCTAGGCATTCTTTGTTATTCAACTCGATCCATCATTGTTAAATCTTATGCTTTGAGGTCCTTTGGCAATATGGACATGGTACAACTTAGGACTCCTTTGTTGTTTCAATGTGTTAAGAGCTGGGATTCTAGGTAGAATTCAAATAATTGGTTTAGAATGATGTCCATATCCTACATCATCTCCCTAGATTGGGAAGAATGGAGGAGTTTTAGCTATGATTCTGATATAATAATTAGTTGTGGCAAGTCCTTTTCACTTTGTCCATGTGTCATTGAGAAGAGGGGATTGTAGTCAGTAATCACCTTATTTGCATATTTCACAAGGTCATACTAGGTATGTACTCCATGGGAAGGTGTAAGTTATTTGTATTTTAAACAAGTATGCTCTACGTGTCATAGTTTCTCTCATGCAAAGAACATTGTTGTACATACCGACGGGGATTGTTTCACAACATGGTTGCGGCATCAAATTGTTATGTGGCTAGAAACATAGGCCATATTTGGAAAATTTGTCCAAGAATGGTAGCTATACCACATGTATTTACTATAAATAATGAAGGATGGTTGGGGCTCAGTACAACTCTTGTTACTCTTTGGTTTGGTGAACAATGTTGTCTTATTTATGTCATGTGGGATCCATAGTTGCAAAAGACTCCCTTTCAAAAGAAATTTAATGCAAGTGATCGGTTCCTTATCTATTAGTTATTGGTTCTTTATGTAATTATACCAATGTTGGGTGATTGGTTGAGAGGTGTGAATTTAGTCCCTCCATTTTTTCCTCCATTTCTTAATTTGATTTGGGACTGAGCAATAAGGGTCGAGGTCTATTCTTGGAAATTCAGGTTCATTTTCATACTTAGTGAATTTGGATGCTTAAGAAGCCAATAAGGAGTGGATTTAGAGCAACCTTTAAAATACCAAGTAATGTTGGGGCATTTCAGAGGCCAATGATGGAGCAATTGCATAAACTGTAGGCAGAAATCATTGAACTTCAATTAAATAACAATCAATTGGTTTCTAATGTAACTTCTATAATGAAGATACTCATTGAACAAATGACTCTTATCCGTAGGACTAAGGATAAGTTATCGAGCTTGCATCAACAACTGAAAGAAATGCAATTAACCCTTTGTCAGAAGCAATAAGGCCCTTCCTCCTCCAACAATTTGGTGAGCCTTTCCATGACAAGAATTCCTGATCTCAAAGTTGCAACCCATGCTTTGGAGAAGGATAAATCTCAAGATAGTTCTACTTCTCATGCTTTTATATGTTAGTATGTTTACAAAATCTTGTAAATTTTTGGGTGTCTTTTGAATTTTTTTATTACTAGACATTATAGCATGCCATCATCGTAAAATAACTTTTTGAACATTTCAACAATTGAAAAAAATTGTTTGTAACAATCTACTAACCAGTGTTTTACTATTTTTATATCTTAACCCAAAAACACGACATCATGTAATAAACCATGTATCATATACATCCATATTCACATCTTAATCTTAAACGTTAAACATTTAGGAAATTTCCCTACCATTTTTAACTTGCTTTGTTTGGAAAAAAAGGAAGTCGCCTATGTGTTGTTGGAATATTCATCTATATAATGCTTCAAATATTTCTCAAAAAAAAAAAATCTTCAAACATCTCTTCGACAAAATCCTTCAAACATTTATATAATTGTTTGAATGTGAAGCACAAGAGTAGTTTTGTTGTTCGCATAAGGGATTTGTTAATAACGTGATTTATGTGTGAGTGTCCCTTAGGGGCACAAAGCATTGGTGGTGTGGCATTAAGTGGCATAAAGTTTGTGTTATAATTTAAAATGTTATATATATATTATATATATATATATATATATATATATATATAATATATATATATATATACTTTAATAAAGTTGTCAATGAGCTTGTTTAATAACAAGAGGGTGTGTAGCGTACCCAATTAATCTAGAAATATTGCTAGGCATTTTTGTTGTTGTTATGATTTTGATTTTAACTTATAAACACTTGGATTGAGGTATTTATGTTTATTAATTTTGGATTTAAACATTTATGTTTATTAGCCTTTTCCTCGCCAACAATTATAACATTTTCCTTATGATCAAAGTGCATTGACTCTACATCATGTGATTGTGTTTTTGCAATTTTAACCAAAGTTTCAGAAAAATGCTTAATATTTCTAGGTTTTGTTTTGTTTTGTTTTGTTTTTTTTTTTTTTTTAAATTCAAAAATGATTTTCTAGTTTTCAACAAATACTATTTCTAATTTTCGATTGGCTGAGGGAGCTTTGTTGGGACATAATTCCCCTCGTGGAAGGTGTTTTATTATCAGATTTGTAAGTGCCTGACAATTCATTTTAAAATTAGAAAAGACTAATTTTGTGAGTGGCCATTCTGTTGGTTAGTGCTGACACTAACACTATTATTATTGCTTTTCCCATGATGCCAGAATTGACGTGGTTGCAGGCCTTTTTTTTTTTGGTGGGGGGAGGGGGGTGGCTTAACAAATCTCCAATTATTATGATGGGCCATTCACTGGTTAGTGCTATGAGACTGACACTCTCAATGATGCCATAATTGACACGGTTGCAACGCCTTTGCATAAGCGGTGATAGTGGGGGGTGGGGGGGCAAATTGCAATTAATATTATTATGTTTCATTCTGTAGAGTTTTTATTGTGCAGATGACGAAGTATGTGCAAGAGAACAGAGGTGTAGATGAAACTGTATTGTGTAGTGAGGAACTGGTTTGCAGTTGAAACTTTCATAGATTTAGTTGTGCGGAAGAGCAATTGCGTAGAGATGTGATTTTGTTTATGCTTTGACAATGTGTTATTACTTTGTTGAATGATACTAGATTTGGCACGCTTGCAGTTCCTTTGCAAAGGTGGGGAGGGGGTGGGGGCTAAATAAAGTAGTAATTAATATTATTATTTTTGCTTGTGTGAGGATTTTGTTGTGCGAAAGGTGGAGTATGTGCGAGATAACGAGGGTGCGGAGGGAATTGCTTTACGCATCGATGAAATTAATTTTAAAGTTGTTTGCAGTTGAAACTTTCATAGATTTAGTTGTGTGAGAGAGAAGTTGCATAGAGCTGTGATTTTGTGAGCGCTCTGACAATGTGTTATTCCTTTGTCTAATGATGTCATAATTGACGCGTGGGGGGAGGGGGGGTGGGGGGCGCTGAAGAAATCTGCAATTAATATTATTGTTTTTGCTTTTGTGGAGATTTTATGTAGCAACAAAACTCTGTAGTTGTATATACTTAAAATTTTAAAAACACAATTGTATTGTAAATAATATTTGTATTAATAAGATGAATGTACAAGGGTGATGAATGTTATAATGAGTGACTGCTTATATACCTACGCAGATGCCCCTTCATGAATGACCATGTCCTTTAGAGACATGTCTTTTCATTAACTAATTATAATTATGATTATTATTTATTTATTTATATTTATTTTATTTTTATATAAATTATATTGGTAACATTGCCCCTTTGTTCAAAAAGCTTTGTCTCAAAGCTTAATTGCTAAAATTTTTTCACTTTGCTCACGTCATTTTTGGTAAGTGTAAATGATCATTGGTACCTCAACATGTATAATTCACTAGTAATACTATCTTGGAACGATAGTTTGCTTGTTTGTTTGTTTGTTTGTTTGTTTTTTTTGTTTGTTTTTTTGTTTTTTGTTTGTTTTTTGTTTTTAATATGATATAATTATTTCAATTAAAATTATATAACTATTATATAATTTTAATTATATATATATAACTATAGCTTTGATTATATAAGTATATAAATTATATGTTAGAGTGATTTAAATTCCATTTTTAATTTGTTTTTTTGTTTGTTTGTTTTTGTTTTTAATATTATATAATTATTTCAATTAAAATTATATAACTATTATATAATTTTAATTATACAATATAACTATAATTTTGATTATATAACTATATAAATTATATGTTGGAGTGATTTAATATGAATCGACGATATGAACTCCTCCCAATAGTTACGAATTGCATTATTTGCACCGATTGGAATGAATAATGTTCTAGTTAAGTTTGTCAACGAACTATGAGGTAATGTTGCGATTGAAAATCGTGTTTACTAACCCACATTGCTAGCTTACTGACCACAATGCTGAGAGTGGATGTCGACCGGTCGGAAAGGAGTTGTTTTTTACGGGAGTTACACAGTGCTGATGGCAATAGTCAAGGGACAAGCGTAATTGATGGCACAATGGTAGAATATGGCGTGACAACAAATGTCGAAGAGATATATGAACAACGACCGATGGAGGGGATGATAACATAAGGAACCAGAGCATGCACAATGATTTGGTGGTGACGAAGGTACATGGAATACAATAATGGCAATTTGGTGGTGATGAAGGTTACTGTGAATATAACGATGGAAAATAGGGAGAAATGTTGGATGGAGAATGACATAGTTGGAAGAATGAAGTTGTGGAGTATTAATGGCCGAGAGACAATCACAAGCGGATGATCGATGCTCTAGTATGTGGAGCACACATTGAAGAGAATTGTTCATATAACAAGTATTACAAAGGTTCTGAAATCTTTTTAATCCCACAAAATTATCCAATTCCATGGGTGAACAACTTGATTTATCCTTGTGTGCATACATGTGTGCTCTTTGAGATGTTACTGATAAACAACCTAAAGTATCCTTGTGTGCATATATGTGTGCCCTTTGAGGTGTTGCTGGCAATATGGCAATTTTATTTCCTCGCACTACAAATGCGTATGACTTGAAATGTTTTCTTGTTTTCCACAAAATTAGAGTATCATTTTTTCGCCATTGGGGTGAATGGTGATATTTTATTACTGTATTTGATATCAAACATTTTTGCACAATGGTTTCTCCACCCGAGTTCAGGGTCTTTCGACTGTTATAAGAAGACATTCCATCAACTTCTAGTAGAATTTCTTGACCCCTCTATTTGAGCTCCCTCAAGAGTTTGATCTTCACAATATACCAAAAGATTGCATCTTCTCCTCGCCTTATAATTCCAAATGTGAATTGTTTAAATATGAGTTTGAATAGCTCACATGCCATCCTATAAATTTCACCTAAAGTATATTTTTGCCTCATTTTAAGAGTGAAGTATTTATCTTCTGGTGTTACTACTAAAAGCAACAAAAATAGATAGACATCTACTGCTGCATTGCATGGGAAACTATCTGGAGCAACCTTTTTTTCTTGGTAATATTGGTCCACCAATTGATGCAGAATGGTTATCCATTACTTGTGCGAGTGTAGGTGAAGGGAAGCTACTAAGATGAATATCACTGTGCCAAGGTTTGTTAAATTTAATTAAGGGAACATTATACATAACTCCAATTGATTCAAGATTATTTTCATTATTATCACAATTATATTTGATATAAACTCTTCGTGATCTGCTACAGAATGTAGTGATTCTTAATCATTAGTTTTTGTAGATTCATTTTCTTCCTCCCTGATTTCATCCTCAACTATCATATACCCACTTAGATTATCATTCTTGTTTACGGCTTCTACATCTTCAGTTGTCATATATCCACTTTGATTATCAGCCTCATTTATGTCAACTTGAGAAGATCCTAATTCAACATGTTCAACATCATTTTCTTGATTAGTGTATTCTTTATTGTTAGTCTGTTTCATGTCAATGTCCTCTTTCCGTTATAAATGTTGAATATGCTTCAAAACATTTTATTGATTTTTCGAGTATTTCCTTCATTTCCAATAATAATTCTTGAGTAGTCATATGTTCATGTTTCCCCATGATTTCAGGATCTCCGGCTTAATAGACAGACTATGCAACGGTTAATGTCTAGAGGAGTGGATGGCTCTAATACCACTGTAGCAACAAAGCTTTGTAGTTATATATACTTAAAATTGTAAATACAAAATTATATTGTAAATAATATTTTTATTAATAAGATGAATGTACAAAAGTGATGAATGTTACAATGACGGCCCAATATACCTAGGTAGGTGCCCCTCCATGAATGGTCATGTCCTTTAGAGACATGCCTCTTCATTTAACAATTAATTAATTATAATTATAATTAAGATTATTATTTATTCATTTATATTTATTTTATTTTTATATAAATTATATTCGTAACATTTTACTGTGCAGAGGACAGAGTATGTGTGGGATAACAAGGGTGCAGAGAGCATTTGCATAGAGCTATGATTTTGTGAGTGTTCTAGCAATGTGTTATTGCTTCGTCCAATGATGTCATAATTGACGCGTTTGTAGGTCCTTTGGTGATCAGGTGTTTATTATTTAGCTAAAAAACAAAAATTCTCAGAATCACTTGAAACATAAACGACCACGTCTGTCTCGGTGAAACGATCCCAATGCAACTCGTTTCACTCAAAACCAAGTTCGTATGAGGAAGATATCGCATCTTGTCCACTTTGCCAAACAGTGGAATCTTACAAAAATAAGTACACTCACTACACAGTCAACAGTTTATACTGCTGATGTGGTAGGTGATTGGGTAGGTCAACGTCCAATTGTGTTTTGCCAAGTGTCATGTTTTTGTTGGTCTGCAGGTATAGTGACATGGCTCGGTTTTATTGGTTTATGAAGGACCAATGAGGAGGGGACAAGTGGGAAGCCCAGAGGCCACCACGTGTCCCTCCCCAAAAGACTGGTGTCAATGGTGCTTTACCAAAAATTTTGGGCAAGAAGGCGGAGTCAAACCCATGACCTTGCCCGAGCAAACCACACGCCATACCGTTACACCACCACTTTGGATCTTAACCAACTATGGTCTCTGTTTATATTTGTTATGTAACATGTTTGCAGTTGGGGGTTAGGAGGGAGCCAACCCCCTCCCATGTGAACACAAACAATAACCCGGTGGCTACGGTTATGGTTAATAGAAACCACCAGCGTAAACCATGACATTTATTGCCCATGTAACCTTCCACCAAGACCGCCAGGGTTAACGGTTAGCAGAACCATGGTGTTTGCATTAATCTAGGTTTACCACTAATTAAACAAGATTAACGTTAACTAAACTACAGTTAAATTCAATGGAGTTTTTGGCGGTCCCTCCTATTTCGGAGGTAACTCTAGTTTTAGTGGAGTTAACTGGAGTTCCTCCAGTTTTAGAGGATTTTACTAGGAGAAACTATTTTGACCATAACTTGGGCAAAATTCGACCAAATTGGGATTAGGAAAAGGTGTTCCTAGCTGATTTGGAGGTTTTGAGCACATTGAAGTAGGTTTCAGGAGCAGTAGAGCATTGTAAACAACACTTTTTCCATTATTCAGCTAATACAGAGGCCCAAGCCATGGAAGCTGGACCAAGGAGATGTAGCCCAGGAGGGGTGAACTCCTTCATCAAAACACTGTGTTAAGTGTTCATTTTGATGGTTTGTTGTACATTTGATTGCTGTTGTTCAACATTTCTTTTTCATGCTATTTTTCTCATGAATTTAGCATAAAACTTGATAAATTTAACTGTTATCATTCACAAATACCATAAGGGAAGCTATGCACATGAAGCAATTGACAAGCATTTGTTTATAAATTTGAAGCTAAAATTACCACAACAAAACTAACATTCAACAAGAGATCAAGTTGATATCAGAGAAAAGGTTATTTGCTTGATTGCCTGAGTTTTGTGCAAGTAGGGTATTAATGGTTGTAAATTTGTGATGCTTACAAGGTTAAAGTTGTAAAGAGGAGAAGGGAAATTGTTGGTTGCAACTCCTGAGATAATGCCCAAAAGAAGGAGAGCCACAAGGCCACAATCTCCACCCAAAGTTCCGATCCCAGCTTGAAGAACATCAAGTTTTACCTTCAATTGAGATTGAGGAGGTACAAACAGTTTAGACGCTGAGCTTGAATAAAAAATCCATCATGTTTGGAGCAACAGAGACTGAAGGTCTTTTAGAAGAGGAAGCATTTAAGAAAGCTTTGTATGACTTAACTAACATGGTTAGAGTCCTCTATGAAGAGAGGAATGTTAGAATGGCCGGAGAGAGTTCCAAGCCTCCACATAGAGAGGGAATCTCAGGATATAAAAAATATGAAAAGAAGGATTGAAAGAGTAATGGAGGAAATCCTGCTCCTCTCCACCATCTTCATCTTCCTCATCATCTTCATCATTCTCAACATATCAAACAACACCATCTTCCACTTCCACCACAAAAACTATTCATACTCATTAAAAAAACCCAAAGGAAAAAACTCCCTTACTCAAATTGGACATTAAGTTTGAACTTCCCATGTACAATGGTGAGGTGAATGTCGAAAGGTTAGACAATTGGATTCAAAAATTGGAGGTTTATTGCAGAATTCAGAACCTTCAAAAAGATAACATAAAGATCTAGTTGGCTTCATTGAGGCTAGAAGGAGCAACATTAGTCTGGTGGGAAGTAAAGACTCAAGAGGAAATGAAAATTTATGGCAAGATATCCATTTCTTGGGTTGAATTTGTTTCTTCAATTAAAAGACAGTTTTATCCTTTAGCCTATATGCAAAAAGCCATTATGAGTTGGCAAAATTTTAGGCAACTCAAGGGCCAAACAATTCAAGACATACTCAGGAGTTTAGGAAAAGGGCTTTGTTGTTAGGAGTAAACTTGAATTCCCAAGATACATTGTTGAAATATATTAGGGTTTTACATTCCTACTTAAAAAATACTATCCTTATATTCAATCCAAGTAATTTGGATGAGGTATGTGTGCAAGCCACGAACCTTGAAGCAAGAGGAAAGAACATTCAGGAAGAGGGTAGTAAGAAGAAACCATTCAAGGGTAAGGAGAAAGAGAAGGGTGGAAAATGAAAGGGAAATAAGAATGCAAGTGTGAATAAAGAAGGGGATAAAAATATATTCCAACATTGTTCCAAAGCAGGGCATGATGAAACCCATTGTTGGAAATTACATCCCGAAATAAGGCCTAAGAAACCAAACAATAAGGGAAAACAAAAGATGATCGCTACCACACAACATGACCTTGGATCAGATTCTGGTGATGAGACCAAGATTTCAGCCATGGTTATAAAAGGAAAAGAATTGCAAGCACTAGTTCCTCACATAGTCGTAACAACACTCCAAATGAAGAATCAAGAATAGAGTTGTTCCATGTAAGGGTAATTTCAAATCATACAAAGATTGATGCATTATTTGATAGTGGGTCACAATCAAACTTAATTTCAGAAGACTTGGTCAAAAAGTTTAACCTTGAAACTGTACCTCATCATAAGCCATATCCATTGCGTTGGATAATCAATAATGCAAATTTACAAGTTACAAGGAAATGCTTATTCAAGTTTGCCATTACTGAAAAATTCATTGATGAAGTTGAGTTAGATGTAGTTCCACTTGACATCTCAGGAATCATTTTGGGAAGTATTTATTTGTATGATAGGAAAGCAGTATTTTATCACCATGAGAAAAAATACCTATTGCTCAAGGATGGAGTGGAGTATATTATGAGAATCCATCGCAAAAAGTTAAACATTTCTTTGGTTAATGTAGGGCAGATGAAGAGACTAGTAAATGCAAGTAAAATTTCTGTGCTTCTCATGATCAAGAAGAAGAATGATATTGATTATGAATCTTTTGAAGGTTTTGATGAAAAATTAAAATTTGATTTGTTTGATGTGGTAAGCAAGCATGATGAGATGTTTCAGGAACCAAAGGGGTCACCTCCCAAGAGGGGAATTCAACATGAGATACAATTGCAGCAAGATGTTCCACTTCCAAACATTGGCATGTATCACATGTCGATCATGGAGAGCATGGAAATCAAGAAGTAAATTCAAGAATTTATGAAAAAAGGTATCATATGCCCATCTACTTCACCCATTGTCTTGGTGCCAAAGAATGATGGGACTTGGCACATGTGTGTGGATTTCTGGGCACTGAACAAAATAATGGTAAATAATCATTATCCACTCCCAATAATTGATGATTTTCTTGAGAAATTGAGGTATGAAAAGTATTTCACTAAGTTAGAGTTACCAAGTGGTTATCATCAAGTTAGAATAGCTGAAGAAGACATTTGGAAAATCACATTTAGGGCTAAACAAGGATTGTTTGAGTGGCTTGTTATGCGTTTCGGTCTTACAAATGCTCCAACTACTTTCATGAGAGTTATGAATGATGTATTGAGACCATTTCTAGATGACTTTGTCATTGTTAATTAGATAATATTCTCATATTTAGCAAATCCAGAGATGAACATGTCATGCATATGAACAATGTATTTGATGTCTTAAGAAAAGAATAGTTGTTTTTAAAGACGTCGAAGTGTGAATTTGGCAAGACTTCATTAGTGTATTTGGGACACATTGTTGGAGGAGGTGAGCTGAAGACATACCACTCTAAGGTTGAGGTCATTATGAATTAGCCCAAGCCCAATACAGTTAGAGAGGTAAGAAACTTTCTAGGGGCAACACAATATTGGAGGAAATTTATTGCTATTTTTTCTTCCATTGGAACTCCACTACATGCATTGACTAGTGTCAAGAAAGTCTTCCATTGGGTAGATGTACATCAGAAAACATTTTATGCTTTAAAACAAAAGATGATTTCAACACCGATATTGGATCTTCTGGATCTTAGACAACCATTTGAGATTCAAACGGCTGTTAGTGATTACACCATGGGAGTAGTTCTTATGCAACATGGTAAGCCCATTTCATTTCATTCTGAAATTTTTAATGGAGTTGTGACTAGCTATCCCACTTATGATAAATAACTTTACACATTGGTACAAAGTGTCAAGAAATGGAAACACTACTTGATGGGGAAGGAGACCATTATCCATACCAACCATCAACCATTGCAGTAATTACAATCACATTCAAAGGTGCAGCATTCACAACACTTTAGATGGATGGGTTTTCTATAATAGTTTCATTTGGTTATCAAGTACAAAAAGGGAATCTACAATAAGGTAGTTGATATGATTTATAGACCTATTGTAAACCCATTTTTTATACTCAAGCACAATTCTGTTTTGCATGAAAGTTACATTGAGCAATATTCATATGATAGTGACTTATGAGATTTGTATGAAAGCTTGAGTCAAGGAAACCAGATTCAAGAGTTATATTACCATGTACATAAAAATTTGTTGTATCACTTGGGCAAGTTATGTATTCCACAGGGAGAAAGAAACAATATCATAAGGGAGGCAGCCACTTCATTGATTGTTGGACACTTTGGTGTAGGCAAGACATAGTGAATCTACAAATGTATTTTTATTTGCCACGCATGTTTGATAGTGTATCTCATTTCATTAGAGGATGTTCTTTGTGTGCAACAAGTAAGCCTAGCAATAGAAAACTAGGAATGTACATTGCACTTCCAGTACCTTCACTCCATGGGGGCGTATCTTAATGGATTTTGTAGGAGGTCTTCCATTATCAAGGAAATGTCATGATTACTTGTATGTAGTTGTAGATAGGTTCAACAAGATGTGTACTCTAACACCATGTAAAAAGAAAATTACAGTTGAAAAAACAAGTCATTTGTTCTTTCAAAATAGTTGGGTTCATTTTGGTCTTCCTACTTCCATTGTAAGTGATTGAGATTCTCGATTTGTTGGGAATTTTTGGTCAAATTTGTGGGACATGATGGAATCTAAGTTGAATAAGAGTACATCCTTTCATCCACAAACATATGGAAAAATTGAGGTGGTCAACAGGACAGTCATTCATCTTCTTCGAGGATATTGCAGCAAACATCCCAAGTTGTGGGATGAACAGTTGCATTACATACAACATGCATACAATAGGGCAAAGCATTCTTCCACAAACACATCGACATTTGAGGCATGTTTTGCATACTTGCCAAGATCACCATTGGAATTCATCTTTGAGAAAGATGTCGCCATCAATGGTCATAGCGACATCGATAAGGCAAGGAATTTCATTGAGCAAATTCAGTTGATACAGTAGACAGTGCAGGAACAACTAGAAAGAAGCCAAAGTAGCTACAAGGCAAGGCATGAAAAACACTGTGTCGATCATAAATTTCAAGTTGGCGACGAAGTTTGGTTATATATTAGCAAAGAGAGACTTCAAGGGGAAGGTAAAAAGCTTAATCCAATCCGCTATGGTCCTTTTAAAATTCTGGAAAAGATTGTTAACAATGCAATTAAGCTAGATTTGCCTCCTTATATGCAAATATACTCTATTGTTAATGTTGGTAATTTGAGATTGTTTGAGCCTCCTTTGATTGATGATCAAGGAGAGCATGTTCAACTTCCACCAATAGATGACTTCTCGTTAGAATATCTTGATGAGCTACAACAAGATCTCATACTTGACAAAAGAACCAGAACCTCAAAGAGAGGGAATGTCCAATACCTTAGAGTGGGACTCAAGGGACAAAAGCCTTCTAAGGCCAAATGGTTGCAATTGAGAAGGTGAGGGAGATTTAACATCACCTGCTAAACAATTGATAATATCTTTTTGGGTCCAAAAGGCTTCTAGTGGGGATGAATGATCAGGTGCTCAATATTTAGCTCTAAAATAAAAGTTCTAAGAATCACTCAAAACCTGAACGACGGCGTCCGTCTCGGCGAAATGATCCTAATGCAATTTGTTTCACTCAAAACTGAGTTCGTATGAGGAAGATATCGCGTTCTGTCCGCTTTGCCAAATAATAGAACTTTGCAAAAAAAGTACAGTCATTACACAGTCAACAATCCGTACTGCTGATGTGGCAAGTCACTGGGCAAGTCAACGTCCAATTGTTTTTATCCAAGTGTCATGTTTTTATTAGTCTGCAGGTGTGGTGATGTGGCTCGATTTTATTAGTTTATGAAGGACCAATGAGGAGGGGATAAGTGGCAAGCCCAGAGGCCGCCATGTGTCCCTCCCCAAAGGACTGGTGTTAATGGCACTTTACCAAAATTTTTGCGCAGGTCGGTGAAGTCGAACCTGCGACCTCGCCCGAGAAAACCACACGCCATACCGTTACACCACCACTTTGGATCTTAACTAACTATGGTCTTCATTTATATTTGTCATGAAACTTGTTTGCAATTGGGGGTTAGGAGGGAGCCAACCCACAGACCAACCCCCTCCCATGTGAACAAAAACAATAATTCGACATATATGGTTATGGTTAATAGAAACCGCCAGTGTAAACCATGACATTTACTGCCCATGTAACCCCTTCCACCAAGACCGCTAGGGTTAACGGTTAGCATAATCACGGTATTTGCTTTAATCTAGGTTTACCGCTAATTAAAAAAGATTAACATTAATTAAACTACAGTTAAATTCGGCGGAGTTTTTGGCGATCCCTCCTATTTTGGCGGTAACTCCAGTTTTAGTGGAGTTAACTGGAGTTCCTCCAATTTTAGAGGAGTTTTACTAGGAGAAACTGTTTTGACCATAACTTGGGCAAATTTTGACAAAATGGGGATCAAGAAAAGGTGTTCCTAGCTGATTTAGAGGTTCTGAGCACATTGAAGCAGGTTTCAGGAGCAATAGAAAATTGTAAACAACACTTTTTCATTATTGAGCTAATACAGAGGCCCAAGCCATGGAAGATGGACCAAGGAGATGTAGCCCATGAGGGGTGGACTCCTTCATCAAAATAATGTGTTAAGTGTTCATTTTGATGGTTTGTTGTACATTTGATTGCTGTTGTTCAACACCTGTTTTTCATGCTATTTTTCTCATGAATTTAACATAAAACTTGATAAATTTAATTGTTATCATTCACAAATACCATAAGGGAACCTATGCACATGAAGTAATTGACACGAATTTGTTTATAAATATAAAGTTGAAATTAGCACAACAAAACTAACATTCAACAACATATCATTTGGATAGGCGGGGCACACTCAACAAATTTGCAATTAATTTTATTATTTTTGCTTTTGCGAAGCTTTTTACTGCAGAGGATAGAGTATATGAAAAAGAATGAGGTGCAGAGGTAACTTTATTTCACAACAATGAAATTAATTTCAAATTTCTTTTATAAAAATTTAGCTTTTCCAGAGAGTAGTTGCATAGAGCTATGAATCTTTACAGAATGAAGGATGTGCAGAGGACAGGGTATGTGCGGGAGAATGAGGATGCAGAGGGAACTTTAATTAATTTAACCATGAAAAATTTTCAAATTAATATTATTATGTTTCATTGTGTGTAACTTTTATAGTGCGGAGGATGGGATATGTGTGGGAGGATGAGAGTACATAGGGAACTTTATTCGACGGGGATGAAATTGATGTTAAATTTTCAATGTTAATATGTGTGAAATGAAGGATGGTTGTGTTTTATTGTGTGAAGCTTTCTTTTGTGAAGCTTTCCTTGTGTGGAGCTTTTATTATGAAGAGGATGAGGTATGTGCAAGAGAACGAGGGTGCATAGGGAACTTTATTTGGCACAGACAAAATTAATGTTAAACTAATAATGCTAATATGTTATTATTATGTTTCATTGTGTGGAGCTTTCTTGTGCGAAGATTTCCTTGTGTGGAGCTTGCTTGTGCGAAACTTTCCTTGTGCGGAGATTTTACTGTGCATAGAAAGGGAAATGTGCGGGAGAATGGGGGTGTGGATAGAACTTTAGTCCACACAGACAAAATTAATTTTAAACTATTTTAAACATGTCCGCACTGTCTTTTTTCCATTTCTTCAGTTAATGTTTTCCTATGTGGAATGAAATATGTGCAGAGTACGTGGTTTGTGCGAGAGAACTACGATTTTTTCTAGTGACTATAACATTCACCTAGGCATCAAACTGTGTTGAATCTGAATTTTATGAGTGTAAATACAAGTTTCATCTACAATGTTGTGGTTTTTCGAATATATTTCTTCTCGATAGATTTGTTCTCATGTTTTCCCTGTATTACCACTTTTCTCTTTCACAATAATCATTAGCGTGTTGATATTGTCAAAATTCGATAGAAACATAGCAAATGTATGAATTTTACGAGGCGATTCTTTGGTTAGTGTACTCACAATGAGAGGAAGAACGAGGTTGCTTGTGCAATTATCTTGTATTGTTTCATTTTAAACTCTTTTCCATTATTTTTTTTTACAGATTTAGTAGTTCGGGACAAGATTTGAATGTGCAAAGGGCGGAGTATCTGTGTGAGAACGAGGATACAAAGGAAAATTTATTTTGCAAACATGAAATTAATTTAATTAGGAACATAAACTCTAATAGATATTAAATAAGAAACATTACTATTTCCTTCTAAATAAGAAACATGAATTTATAGCAACAAGGAATTTAATAAACATTAAATAAGAAACATTATTATTTCCTTTAAAATAAGAAACATTAATTTACAACAACAAGTTTACTAGAAACTATTAATCATTAATAAAGTTTAAATGTCATAAAACTTACATTCATTGAATCAACACAATGGATCATTGACCAAATTGTTCATTTTCTTGATTATAATGTTATGTGTTGAGAATATGGGCATATGGTAGCATCATTAACAACAAGATTTTTGATGCATCCGTAGTAGATCATTTGTCTATATTCTCAACAAATGACATTATAATCGAACATGGCCCTCCCATAATCGCAAGGCTTTCACATAACTGATGTCAGGTTAATTTAACTAGTGTAGTTGTGACTTGTCGTGTGAACCATCTTCCTAAGCGAAAGGGCTCCCTTTCTCTTCCGTGTTTCATGTTGCGATTGGGTCATTCTAGGCCAGTAAACAATATAGGTTCTTCCTTATTGTACACTCTTCGTCATTGTCATTCCTTTAACTTTTCTATGTATTAATAACATGGCTTTATCTATTCTTGGTGTGATTGTTGCGCTACTTTTCTTATTGCACTTGCAAATTGTTCTACTCTATTGAATTGTCATAAACTGAAATTTCTTTTATCGGTTGGCTTCATTATTAATACTTGCAGATCTAGAAAAGTGCGTGAAATATTTTTCAATTCAGTTCAATAAGGATGGCATACACATGCCACTTCTGAAATTGATACCAATTCCTGGTAGCATAATTTTTTTTGATCATGTCATCCTGATACCCAATCAGTCGAAATGGTTGTCCGCATGATGTTTTTAACTATCAACATGTGATTCAGGGATAATATTGGTTGTTGTATTTCAATTCAATTGTCACTACTATAGCAATTATGATAATTCCTTCGTGTTCAAACACAGTTTCCATTACATTGATTACTGTCACCCTAACTATTGCATAAGCTTTTAGCTGAAGCAAGCTGTTGTGCATCATCATTATTACATTCGAGGCATTAGGGTGATTAAGAATCTAGATAACAACCTATCTAGATAACGATCTATCTAGAAATGACCATATGCATGCTATTTTTGCTGTCAATGTGTGATTTAGGGATAATATCGGTTAGTTTCTATAACAGCCATGGGCTAAAGTTTCATGTAATAAAGGTAAAATAAGACCAAGGTCACAGGACGTGTATTCCAAGCTGAATGTTGGGCATGCACTTTAGTGGGAGTCACTTGTGGTTTAATAATGGCTATGGAAATTGACAAAGGCAATAATTGGCATTTAATTATGAAAATAAAGGAAAATAGGAGAAAAATGAAGGTGAACAGATACAGATTTGCATGCTAAGGAAATTAGAGGAAAATGAAGGAAAAAAGAGACATCAATGATAAAAAGGCACCTGAGAAACAATTGACAAATTTTGCCCATCTTTGGAGTAGGTGTAACAAATGAAATAAAACAATCACTTGGAAAAGCAAACGAAGGAAGGCAAAGGAAATCAAGGAGAAGGTTGGATCAAAAACTCCAGTAGGAAAGTATTGCAGGTAACAGGTTGCATGTGTGATTTCCTTGTTGGGATGTAAATGCATGGTACATGCATTTGTATACTTGGTTCATTTGCTATCATTGGCATCGGTTTTTCCTGGTTTGATAGTGGTTTCAACCTTGCCCTTCCATTTCCTAGATAACCATGGTTTGATTGGGTTCATTCTCAGTTGAGCTAAAAAATTGCCATAAGGTTTTGGAGCTAGGTGAGGTGGTCTTAGAAAAATCCCAAAGGTTGGGGGTGGAGATGGTTTTCTCTGGGAAGCCCTCGACAAGTGGGTGGGAACAAGAAAGTTCCTCAAGTTATGGTGAAGGAATTCTAAGGCATCCAAGATTGGTTTGGTTTTGTGATCTTGGGACCAGTTTAGGTGAGATCATGGTAGCTTGAGGATAGAGGTGGTTTAATATCTGGAGTCCCTGGTTGATTATGTCTAGGTTTATCCCACGATATCCCACATTAATGCTTGGAATATGGCACAAGGGTGATTGGATGAAATAAATATTTGGTTAAGCCCAATCTATTGTCGGTGGTAAGTGGAAGTCCTTGACTCGGTTGGCTTTTGCATAAGTTAATAAGAGCTATTTTCCCATTGTTATCTATGAACACATGTACTTGTTATTATGTTGATTTGATGGACGATTTTTCATGGTTAACATTGTGGTTATATGCATGGTTCAATGATGTGCTCTAGCTATGGCTCTTGTCCATGGTTTGATAAGTATTTGAATGGTTGATGAATGCATGGGCTAACAAGTGTCTTTGCAGCTACTTGAGAGGGCATTAGACCATCTTGGTGATTCTTGAATGAAGTTAAAAGGTTTATGATCATATATGCATTCATGACCTATAACTTACAAGTTTACCATATGTTTGCCGAAATGTATAGTGTGTTCCATGTAGTCTAGCTCAAGTTTTGGTTTCAAGTTTGAATATTTAACATTGTCTCCATGTTAAATATGATTCTGGAAAGTTACAAGAAATTATGGGCAATGGTCTGCAGGCTAGCCTAGAAAAGTGGCTCAGATCTCGGGACCTTTGGCACAAAACAAGAAAATTTAGGCCATAACCACATGGAAGCGGGCCTATGCATGCAATTGGAGGCCTATAATTTCACTCTTGCCTTGTTGTGTGTGCGGTTGGGGTGTTAGGTTAGTGAAAAAGGGTTCCAACTTAGGGATTGACCACCTGGGGTGGTTTGCAGCCTTCTGAGTGGTATGTGGTCTTTAAGGGATGTCAGTAAAGTTGTCAATTTGTTGACTCCACTTCCATAACTGGAACTTGGAAGTCGATTCATGTCATAGTAGCACTCAAATCATATTTACCCAGGGGAGCTTGTAAAATCAGGTAAATTTGGGAGGGGCGGTTAAGATTGGTATCAAAGCAAGGTTGTTGCATTGAACCTCAAGGTAAAAAGTAGATCGTCTTATAGGTTTGTATGATTAACATGCATGTATGATGGTTAATGGTTGCTATAAGAATTGTGATTATATGAATGCTTGCCATTTTATTGTTGTTGTGGTGACATGCATGATAGATGCTAGTTGATCAATGTGGTCATATGCACATGCATCAGATAGTCATGCATGGTAGTAATTTGTTTTTATATGCATTGCGGTCATATGCATGATGATTATGGTCATTTCAGCTAATATCTTGAAATTATTATGTATAAAGTTAATTTGGATTGGCATATGCATATGGTTATGGTTATAATATTCATGTATGAATTGATATACTTGTGATATTGTGTTGTACTAATATGGACTGAACTGTGCAGATGTGATAGCCTCCCTTGAGATATACTGAGGTATGATTTTGATTACATCTTCTATTTGGTTGATCTAACATGGTATGTTGCAAGGAAATAGAAGATCAGGGATGAAAAGCAGAGTAGTAGACTACAATTCACATGACTCCCCTTACAGGTTTGACATGAAATCCATTGAATGTGTTAGTGTCGGTCTTGAGCTCTCCATCGGTGATCAAAAGCTCTTTGCATATGCATAGGTAGGTGTCTCATCAGTATCAGTTTTGCATCCCGTTAGGCATGCCATAACACTGATGGAGGAGCTGGTCTTTGTTCCCTTCTTGGCTTTGCTGGATCAGGTCATATCATTTGAATGAGCTTGTGTTACACTTGTTTTATTTTTTGTCTTGAAATCCCAAGTCTAAGGTCTAGGGTTTCGGTCAAAATCACTGCAAGGTCATGAGTCAAAGGTCTAATAGTCCCCAGCAAGCGAGAAGGAGGTAATGTAATATGTTCCATTGATATTTTTCATCAGCTACAGCTCATTTATACCTTCGGATTTAAAAACTCTGTTTTTAAACCCAAGGTCATGTGAAATTTGCAAAAATAAGGAAAATTTTCAAAATTCTTCAGAATGCCGGCAATAACCCTGGTTTCCTCGCCAGAATCCATCAGATAGTCAACCTGCAAAAAGAACGAAGTTAAAGCACTCAAAAGATCAAATTCAGGCAAAGTGAACTTAAAACAGTGTTAAAGTGAATGTCAAAGAAAAAAACATTAGAAAGTGGGTTTGGTGATTTAATTTTTTCAAATTTGGACCTATAAAGACTAAATTTCCCTCTACATAGTCTCATTATGCATTTGAGAGCTTGCAAGAACAAGTGAGAGGTCAAGAAGGCGATTTGCAGCAAGTCGAGTTCATTTTCAGGGGGCGCGACCACTCAAACCAGGTGCGCGACCAGTTGGGCGGGGCGCAACCACTCAGAGCCATCTCTGCAGTGTGTTTTTCCAAGGGGCACAACCACTCAGCAGGGGCACGACCACTCAGAACAGGGGCGCGACCACTCGACCTGTTTTGTCCAGAAACCCTCCAAATCGATCAAATCGCCCTCCTAAGTGCTAAATCGATCGAGGTATGCTCTAAATTCATGAATGATGCTAAGGGATGATGAAATAATGATGTGTCTAATGGTTTTATCATTCAAGCTTGCAAGTGAATGGATTAATTTGGCTGTTGCTAATGCAGGCATTATGCTAGGGTTTATGTGTTTTTTTTTTTTTTTTTTTAAGGTTTTAAATCCCTCTTTTTCCCTCCTTGTTTCCTATGAAATTCAATTCATAAATGTTCTAATATATCTATCTCTTCTCTCATTTGCACTAAATACTAAATTTCCCATCCCAAATTCCTAAAACCCTATCCCTTCCCAAATTCCTTTACAAAACCCTAATGCTTCTACCCAAACCCTAATACCCTCCACACAACAAGCAAACTAAATGAACAACAGCAAGAAAAATAAATGAATGACAGAAAGAATAAAAATGTTATGTAAAAAAAGAAAATAGCAGTAATATGCCAAAATGACCAAATATAAAAAAAAAAGATATTGCTGTGCATAGTCATTGAAAAATAGAAGACATGCTACTGTTGCATATCCATGGAAAAAACAAGAAAAATGCAGCTGTGTATATTTATAAAATGGACATATTGCTGTAATTATTGTCTGCAAAAGAATATTGCTGTGTCTCCCCAAAACCAACCCCTGTTTTCCTCTTTACCCCTTCCCTAAAATCCTGTTTCCCTTATGACAAGATGTAAAAGAAGTCCTATTCCCCTATGATCAAATCCTAATAAAGTATTTCGTTGCAAATGATTTCCTAATGATGGAAGATGAGATGATATGTTTAACATTTTGTGAATTATCCCTAAAAATCCCTGTTTTTATATATTTTCCCATTCCTTATTAAAAATCCCTCCCCTAACATTTCCCTTATGATTTTTTCCCCTTGAAAACAACACACTTCTCAGCATTTTGCAGGCAGGGGCAGCAGTTCAATTTATCCTTCAGTTTGCCCATCTTGCTCCAAAACCATGTCAGATACCGAGACTTATGAGCAAGGTGATGACCATTCATCATCTACAGAGGTGGAGGTACAGCAGAGACCTCGTAAGGGGGGGCAAAGGTGGTCATCATAGGAGACAGGAACCCACCTCTTTGGCAGAATTGCAGGCCTGTCCTTTGGCAATGAATGGTTTCCGTTATATGTCATGTTTTCAGTTCTGTGAGAGGCTTGCTTAGATTCAGCATCACAGGGAGTTGGCACGTTTATTTGTTTTACACCTTCATGATGGGCAGGTCACTCTTGCAGGGGTGAATTTTGTACTATCTCCAGAGATGATTTCACAGGCTACCGGGATACCAAATGTGGGAGAGGTGTGGCCCAAGCGCAAAATACTGTATTTTGTTTATTTTGAGCCATATGTTAGGCCAGCATTTGTGAGTCACTTGTCAGGGGTCTTTCCTTTCAGATTCCTCCGGGCGGAGTATGCTCCAATGATGCGGCTTATCATGCATTACTTTACATGCGAGGGAAGATTTTCACAGGTCTTCTCTTGTCACATTCGCATGTTGATGCACTTTACCCGAGTGAGGATGATGAACATCCCGGTTTTCTTCTTCCAGGACATTCAGAGGATGGTGTCCGTGTTTCAGAGGCAGTCCCCAGCTCAGCAGCATAGGAGTTTGTGCCATCATGGTCTCATTCAGCTCGTTGTTTCTCATCAGTTGAGTCAGCAGGGCATTCCATGGGCAGACTTCATTTCTCATGAGGTCTTTGCAGCGCCATCACAGCCACAGCTAGAGCCAGAGGCCATTCATGAGGAGGGAGGTCCATCACACCAGCCCGAGATTATTGTGCCGAGACATGTTGTTTCCCACTGCAGTGTACATATCAGAGAGGTCATAGGACCTTGTTTGCAGCAGCTCGACGAGTATTTTCTCCATAGCAGGTGGAAGGGGTCTCGTCATCATCATCAGATCAGCGAGTGTTATCTCCACACCAGGTGGAAGGGGCCTCGTTGCCGACAGCAGCACAGGTAGCAGAGAGGGGCAAGCAGCTCATGATTGAGGAGAGAGTGTATGGTGTTCCGGTTATTGATCTTGACGATGCTCCTCCTACCACAGAGCTCAGGGATATTATCCAAGAGCAAAGCGCCGAGATTCAGTCATTGCAAACA
>APFE031451819.1:221509-325133 GCA_000404065.3 Pinus taeda | reverse complement strand
CCACACTTCCCAGCTCATCCTGGCATTGGGTGAACTTCGTGAGATACTTGGGCATACTGTCTCCTTTCTCACACTTATTGTTTTTGAGTTTATCCTTGAATGCCAACTTCCTCTGGTCACTCTTGCTTTGGAATAAATCTGTCAACACTTTCCACATCAAGTATGGAGAAGCCTTTCCATGCAGGCTGGATACAATGTGATCCTTCACGCCCTCCAACAGAATTCTTCGACACTTTGCTGTCTTCTTTTGCCAAGCCTCAACTTAAGCAGCTGTTGGGCCGTGAATACGACCACTTTGTAACACTTATTTCATCCATTTTTACTCTTCTTTGTCAAGCCATTTATTATAATTTATTATTTAAATCCATTCTATAAATGATTTATGCTCTTATAGATGAATATTATTTATTCTCCTTTATTTCTAATAAATTGATGATTATGCATGATTTTATCAATGAAAGTTTTAATAAATTGGTTATAACATTATTCACCATTTTTAACCTCCAAGATAATTTCTAGATTGAAGATTTGACCATTAAAAGTGCCAACTCAGAAATTCGCTGGAATAAGAAGTGACGGTTTTGCGGTTGAGATTCTGAGCAAATGAAGATGAATCTAGAAACTCTGGAACATGGGTTTTGTCCAGAACAGACCCAATTAACCTTAGCAAAAAACGGTTTACCCAAATTCGGCTTGTACTGAGAGAAAAGCAGGGTTCTTTGAGCATGATTTTCTTAGATTTGTTGTTGCGACCGTCCTCCAAATCTCAGCTGCAAAGACCAAATTCGCCTTGCTCTTGTTGAAAGATGGATGGAAATATATCTTCTTGTTGATCAATTGGTTGGAAAAAATCCAATTTTGTAATAGAATCATGTTGTAATTATCTCCGTTGTAACTGCTCTCTGCTCTCTCTCTATTTAAATGAAAATAGAGATCAGAGAGGGGGATGATTAATATAGAGAGGGATGATGAATCCAGGGATAGATTCAGAATTATGATTTGAATTAGAGCTTCAGAATTAAGGATTCATGATAGAATAGGAGGAAGAAGAGATTGTTCCATGCTATAATTCTCAAAGCTTCAGCCGTTGTAATGATTTCACAATTTAATGATTAATACCTGATTTGGGAGTTGTTGTTCATTCTTTTCATATGAAGTAGTCCAGCAGCATTCGCTGGCGGCTAAGGGCCCATCCTCTGGTGGATTGTGCTGCTGCTGTATATTATATCTGTATTTCATGCATGGTTTTACTTATTAGCTTTATTCAGTAATCTGGTATGTTCTGTTATTTTACATTACGGTTCTGTTTTGTTTGATTTATGTTCAATTGATCAATATCATTCTCTATGATAGGAATGTCGTATTGATTCATCTTGACTTGGTAACGCATTGCTGTTTTTTTAATCATCGATATAATGTTGCTGATCCTTACAGAATGTTATTGCTATTCAATTACAGAGTATCCGTGCTGCAACACTTATTAATTGGTATTACTGAATTCATCTTAGAGATTATATTTCCTTGCGATTGTTGAATCTATTAACGTTGCTGTTCCATTACAAAATATAGTCGTGTTCTTTATAACTAAGACTGATAATTGGATTACCATATCAGATTACTATTAAGGTGTGCCGTGCGTTAAGTTATTATGCATTTGTATTTGGCTTTCAAGCACTATTCCATATTATATCATTAATTAGGGTTGTTCTATTTACCGTGTACTATTCGATTCATCTTTAAAGATAGGGGATTGCCATTTGATTTCTGTAGAACACGATTGTTGCATTTATTCTTGTAGACTAAGGTGTTGTTTCTTATTGAATTCAGTTGCTGTTACATTTCCTAGCTGTTGTTCCATTTCCTGTTATTCGCATTATCTTTGCTTTGGTGTGAGGAACGATCTAAAACTGTAGTGGGCATTGACATTTGTTGTCTAGTTCCCAGATTGATGATCTGTTCCTTGATTATCTTCAGCTCCATCAGTTTACAAAGGGATGAGTTTCTGTTACTGTACCCTTGACTGATCATTTTCAGTAGTTTTCTGAATGCATGATTTAAGTCTTAATGTGCTTTGCTGTAAGCAAATCTCATTTTGAGCATCCGTTTACTCTTGTATTTTGAGCACTGTACTACATCTTTCATAACATTACTCTTGAGTAAATAGCTGCCTCAGACTGAGTACACTCTTGAAATAAAAAGTCGTCCCTGGGTTAACAATTAATGTGAAGATAATTAGGAGTTAAAAAGACACCTTTTTATCGCTCGACATTTTGGCGCCGTTGCCGGGGAGAGTGTAACCATTTTTAAAGAGTAGTGTGCATCTGATGAGTGCCTGTTAGGAAAGAATTGGGTATTAAAAACGGAAGGTAAGAACCTGCGTACAAGAGCATGTAAAAGCCCTGCTCCCCCACCTGCTTTCCAACAGATCTGTTAAAGAACTTAGAGTAGAAATAGATGCTTGAATTTTTGTGTGAATGACTAGGAAAAAAATAGAAAATTTGAAAAACGAATCACATGATTTCACTCAAGTGGTGATGTAAGCATCACCCATTTCACTAACCAATTGACAGGAACATTTGAAGAAGGAGCCTCGAATAAACACATGAAGAACATCTTCTACTATGGTAAGAAATGGCTCACGTTTCTACTTTTGAATTTCCTATCAAAGGTCTAGGAGGAGTGACACAAATGCACATAATTCCCCCATCTTTACCAAATTTTCATGGTTTAGCAAATGAAGATCCAAATACATTCTTATTTGAGTTCGAAATACTTTGTAGAGGATATGGTTATTTACTAATGATCAAAGGTTGAAAGTGTTTCCTCTTACTCTAAAAGGAGCAGCTCTCCGATGGTTCATGAGCCTAGGTGGGAATTGCATCCAAACATGGGAGGACATGAAGAACATATTCTTGAAGAAGTACCAGGGCTATTGCAAGGCCAATGAAGATATTTTCGATATGATACAAGGGGAAGATGAAAGCTTGGAGGACTATGTCGATCGATTTCAATACAACCTTCAAAAATCAAAATATAAGCATTTGGAGAAAGATATCTTAAAAACACTCCTTTTAAAGGAATCAAAGATAAATTTTTAGAACTCTTAAATTTGATAGGAAAAGATGATGTTTTTCAGTTGTCATATGATGATGTTTGTGAATTGTTCATAATGTATTCAAGAGGAATCTCCAAGGCTAGTAAGAATTCTAGAGATGTTTGTTCTTTCTTTTCCAAATCTGCTACAAGAATAGGAGACATAAGAGCTAAAATGAATGATTTACTTGAACATTTTAAAGATGATTTTATTACCTCTCTAAGTTCAAAATTGGATGCTTTGCAGATTCATAAAAATCAAGAATTTGATGAAGTGTTTTTCACTCATGACCGAAAGGAGCATACCATAGATGGTTACTCTTCCTTATCTAGGATGGAAGTATATGGAAGTATCGTATCAAAGAGATGGGAAAGCTGCAACAAGGCCTACAGGTATGATTCAAAACACTTTTTCTCCATTCTCGTACTTGCATAATGCATTATGGAATAGTAATGTGTTAGGGTAGCCATGTCAATTTCAATATAACCACCACCAATCTTATCTACAAGCTTGGCATGGTTCACCTTATGATTACATGACTACTCTCCCTCATCTTGTAGCACAAACACATTCTCCATATTCTTCACCAGCTCTTCCAAAACACCTTGCTTGCCCATCAAAACCATTCACACAACCCAATCAACCACATTATCACAATGCTCCATTCCTTACACATTTTCTTGCTCAACTAATTCCACACCCTCACCATAATAAACCAGTACAACATGCTTACAGTGTTGAACTGCAAAATTTACGCACCCTTCCCACCCATTCTATCTCACATGCACCAATGGAGAAAACTTACAATGAGATTCAGAATGTTTCAAATTCAAAAATTGTAGAAGCTATGGGAAAATGAGGTGTCTTTTAGTATGCATCAACCAGTCATTTTGAAAGCCTGAGAACTTCATGGTATTATGGCTATGGGAAATCAAGAAAGTAACGAATATATTGAAATTGGGTTCACTCCATCATTTGTTTGCAGCATCACTCCATACTTCAACAATTTTTGACACCATTTTTTCAAGGGAAGTTGGCTTCTCATACCCTAATATTCATTAATATGCATTTTTCAAATTTGGGTATGTGCATACATGAAGCCCTATTTCGAAAACGGTTCCATTGGAAGTACTCATATACGTAGTCATATTCATTTTTCAAATCAAAATAGGTTAGTGTAGAAAATAAAATAAATAAGGGAATAAATAAATGCATTTTGTTTTTTTATGTAAAACTAGTTGTTTTTTGTTGCAACATGCTATGCAAATCAACATTCGTGATAATTTTTTTAATTCATTTATGTGTGTAGATGATTTATAATAGAATTAATAGTTCTACAGACACTCATATTCACTTTTATCACCAATTTGAAAAAATGCTTGAATATCATATTTTTTGGCTTGCGGGCTTGATGAAATTTCTGGAAAAACAGTCGGGACAGTCATGTTTTGAGGGACCAAAAGGGAATATTTTTAAAAATTGTTTATATCGTAAGTAGCCCTTAATGTCTAATTTCCAACCCAATTTGAATCACTCAATTTGGATTTGAAATGAAAAAGTTAGAACCAAAACATTGACAGGGTGTCTAGCGGGAAACTCAGGAACAGAGTTGGGACAGTCCGTTTTTGTAGGCCTAAATGAATGATTTTTTATAACCTGTTTCTATGGTAGATTCCCCTATGAATCTAGTTTACAATGCAATTTGAATCACTCATTTTGGATATTGTATGGGGAATTTATGATCAAAATACTGACTGTCTATCGTAAATCAACACTCTTAAAACTCTGTCTTTCCGGTTGTTCTTTACAATATTTGACCTATCAATTCTTCTTGTCTTCAAAACCTGTTAATATTGGAGATAAATAAAGAATCTAATTTAACTTTCAATTTGAATCATTCGAATCCGACATCAAACAAAAATGTTATGCTTGAATTATCAACTGTTGGTCTAAGCTGGGTAATCGAAAATGACTCTATTATGCAGGTTGTTCTAACTAAATTTGACATATCATATCATTGAATATTTAAAACATGTTCCTACTGGAGATAAAACTTTGAATTAGCTCTCATTTGGCTTTGGAATCACTCAATTTCGACGAAAAACAAAGAAATTGTGATTAAAACACTGCAGGTTAGCATGATTGGCCACTGCTCTCCCGCAGGTAACAAATAAATTTTACTTTGTTATTTTCTCTGTGGATTTGTTCTACAGAGTAACTACTTGTTAGTTTTTTTTTCATAATTCTTGGATTAGGGGAGCCCACGCACTTCTCTTTCTCCATGATTTAATGTTTTATTATAGGTAGATACTCGTTTTTTTGCAGGTCCTGGGAAAATAAAGAAAGTCAATTTATGGACGAGTGATTTTTGAAATAAATTTTAAATGAAACAAAGGAATTTCATCCAACTCATTACCCAACGGATTCATAATAGAATAAATGAAGAATTGATTTCCATTTGAAGATTCATGTCTTGTCACTGTTGCCAAAACATTTTTCAAAGAGATAATTTTTTACATAACATCATAGCTGTTGTAACTTAAATTACATATTGTTTGTAAATAAAATGTTGTTTCTTTTTTGATCTGTCTTATAGTTTGTGTTTCAGGTGTTGCTTCATTCAAATTGTAACCCATCCTCAGCATTAATACAGTGAACAACTAATTCATTCTTTGCGTGCTTGCATTTTATGCTTGTGCATTTCGCTGTTCCTTTTCTGAAGGGACAACATTTGTGTACACATTTGTTGTTTTTGCTGTTCCTTTTCCACGATTCATTTTGTTCATTTTTCACGTTTTGCTGTTCCTTTTCGAAATGGAACAACACTTCTGCACTTTCACGTTTTTATGTTTCTTTTCGAAATGGAACAACACTTCTGCATTTTCACGTTTCACTGTTCCTTTTCGAAATGGAACAACGCTTCTGCACTTTCACGTTTTGCTGTTCATTTTCGAAATGGAACAATGCTTCTGCACTTTCACGTTTTGCTGTTCCTTTTCGAAATGGAACAACACTTCTGCACTTTCACATTTTTCTATTCCTTTTTTAATGAAACAACACTTCTGCACTTTCATGTTTTGCTGTTCCTTTCCGAATGGAACAACACTTCTGCACTTTCACGTTTTGCTGTTCCTTTCTGAATGGAACAACACTTCTGCACTTTCACTTTTTGCTGTTCCTTTTCGAATGGAACAACACTTCTGCACTTTCACGTTTTGCTGTTCCTTTTCGAAATGGAACAACACTTCTACACTTTTACATTTTGTTGTTCCTTTTCGAAATGGAACAATTGTTGTTCCTTTTCGAAATGGAACAACATTTCTGCACTTTCACCATTTTGTCGTTCTTTTCAAATGAACAACATTTTCGCATTTTTTGTTCCTCTTAAGGAACAACACTTTTTCACATGTTGTTCCCTACATGGAACAACACTTTTTTGTGTGTCTTTTTGCTTTTTTGGTATGCATTTTCTTTGTTGTTCCATACACAAAACACCACTTTTTTTTTTAGTGTTTTTGCTGTTCCTCCAAAGAAACAACACTTTGGGAGTATTTTCGAGAGCCACCCCTCCTTCCTCTTGTGGGATTATTCCTGGTTCATCTCAACTACATTTTACTGATTCTCTTTTATGGCATGAAGTACACTATTTTTATGAGGACAAGAATTATGGATTCTTTTGAAGCGAGTTAATATCATTCAGGTTATGATTTTTAACAGGACAACTCCTCGATGATAATTTATTTTCAAAATAGACACAATTATTTATACACTACTTTACTGCATTGTTTTTTGTTGAACATGATATTGATTGATCATCTTAATACCATGCTGGTTCTACCCTTCCTGGTTATAATCTTCTCCGTCTGTAATAAATAAGATTATGGGTATATTTTTTTCTATTGACATGT
The DNA here is from genome assembly GCA_000404065.3 of Pinus taeda. Taxonomy (NCBI): domain Eukaryota; kingdom Viridiplantae; phylum Streptophyta; class Pinopsida; order Pinales; family Pinaceae; genus Pinus; species Pinus taeda. Next base: position 318,131 of record APFE031451819.1, on the reverse strand, counting down.
TCAACTTCTTCCACCATCCCTACTCTTAAGGAGTACTGAGACTCCCTCTTTTTATCATAAAATTGTGTAATAACAACAAAATTTTGTTCGTAGATGGAGGATAGGGGGTCTCATTACGAGCTAGCCTACCATGTTCATAAGGCTGTAACAAAGTGACATTCCCATTATGGCCACCACACTAGGGTTATGATCCATTGGATAACCAAATTATCCCTTGGAACAGGAGGTCTCATCACGAGCCAGCCTCATCATTTTTGCTACATCCCAGTGAATGGCAGTGTGGTTATATGGTTACCACGCCAGCACACTGATCTCTTCTCTAGAACAACACTGAAACTCTCCATTTATAAATTGAGGATTCTGGCTCATATGGGTTAAAAAGCAACCCTGCCGAGGCTATGGACGCCTGCTGGCAGCAGAGGCTTTGCTTATGGTATTGAAGTTATATCTTATCGTCAATTATTACTATAATACCCATTTTCTTATTTTTTTTCTTTTTATCAAAGAAGTTATTTCCTTAATTTTCCCTATTTTGAACTTTTACGCATGAGAAATTGTTTTATGATAAATCACATCATTTTTCAGCTAGAATACCGTCAGCAAAGCATCTTTTTGGCATATTGTGGTCCTTTTTCTTTTTTCGCATAACTTATAATCAAGCCAAAGCGTCCTATCTCTTATTCATAACTATCTTTACACACTCTGCTCTCATTATAACCATAACTCTCACCATCCTATCATTGATATGTGTACTCTGCTTCATTACTGATGTATTGTTCATTCCGTTGCCTTGCCATCAGCAGAACACCTTTCATATGCTTTATGGTCATGGAATCCCTTTTCCAATTGGAGGGGGGAATGTATGCATTATGGGATTGCATGCGATATGATTACTGCACTCTGCCATAACTTGTTGATTTGACAAAATAGCAGTGTTCTATGTATACATCAGTTTTTCTGATTGAAATTTTTGCATGCATCTTCATCTATTGCCATTCAAAACTAACATTATGGATTCAAGCACATTGTATGCAAAATAATGATTTGTTTACAGGAGAACAACAAGTATGGGCGAGAACTCTATTTGCAACATGACCACACTATTGCAACTATTGAAAGATGCTCGAGCAACTTGTGCACATGAATAATTCTTCAGACATGATGTGCTTGCCTGGATTCCACCTTTTGCATCACTTTCAGCACCAACTCTATCTATATCAGCTTCAACAAATGCCAGTCCATATATGTCATTCTGGAGGTACAACTTGAGGTAAAATAACATAATTTTCTGATTTATTACGAATTTAGGAGAATTTCATGAAAATCCATATTGAGCATTATTTATCATCCTTCATTCCACATCTTTACCACTGCCCATATTTTTCAGAGACATAACATCTTTTAATTTGGGGGAGTGTTTCTTTCATTAATTTCTTTCTTATGACCATGTCATTCATATTCTTTATCATCCATTGATATTCTTATTCATTCTCAACACCTCCCTTATTCCATGTTGTTTGACACCAAGCATAGAATTCAAAAATGGTAGCAACCACCTCTATTTGTTTTCTAGCATCGCATGAGGGCATGCTCATTTTTCAGAGAGGGGGAGGAATTGCTACGCATGATGAATGTTTTCTACTTTCTTTCTCATTTAAGGCATACAATTTCATTTTTATACAGTGCAGAAATTGATTTCCATAATATTTTTAAAACTATGAACTCAATTCTTGTGATCTCTCGAAAACACAAACGTATCATTAAAATAAACAAACCCAAATAATTTCAAGTTAAATTGGTTCATAAAATTTCAGAAATCACGCACTCTCACCTACAACCATTTTGTTTATATCTCATGATGTGTGCATCAAAACGATCTGATTTTTGGATCATAAAGGCATTCATATATTACAAATCTACTTGCAACATTTCAACAAAATTTGGTTTGTAGTTTTTGGGAAAATGGTTAATGAAGGTTGATGTCACTTATATCATATTTTGCTGCAACTTCATATGCAGACAACTTGAATGTCAATGTAAAAATTGTTATGCCTTTATCAAGATTGCTATAATTAAATATTCATTAATTGAGGAAGAATTCATTTGTTCTATGCATTTCCTGAGCTGAGATGAAGAAATTTTTTATTGCTTGGTTAACACATGGGTTTTGTCTTTGGGTTGCATGAGGACATGCAATATATTCAGTTTTTGTTGCATGAGGACATGCAATATATTCGGTGTGGGGGTATGTTGGGCTGTGAATACGACCACTTTGTAACACTTATTTCATCCATTTTTACTCTTCTTTATCAAGTCATTTATTATTTAAATCCATTTTATAAATGATTTATGCTCTTATAGATGAATAATATTTATTCTCCTTTATTTCTAATAAGTTGATGATTATGCATGATTTTATCAATGAAAGTTTTAATAAATTGGTTATAACATTATTCACCATTTTTAACCTCCAAGATAATTTCTAGATTGAAGATTTGACCATTAAAAGTGCCAACTCAGAAATTCGCTAGAATAAGAAGTGACAGTTTTGCGGTTGAGATTCTGAGCAAATGAAGACGAATCTAGAAAATCTGGAACATGGGTTTTGTCCAAAATGGACCCAATTAACTTTAATTAAAGAACGGTTTGCCCAAATTCGGCTTGTACTGAGAGAAACACAGGGTTCTTTGAGCACGATTTTATCAGATTTGTTGTTGCGGCCATCCTCCAAATCTCAGCTACAAAGACCAAATTTTCCTTGCTCTTGTTGAAAGATGGATGGGAATATATCTTCTTGTTGATCAATTTGTTGGAAACAATCCAATTTTGTAATAGAGTGTTGTAATTATCTCCGCTGTAACTGCTCTCTTCTCTCTCTCTATTTAAATGAAAACAGAGATCAGAGAGGGGGATGATTAATTTAGAGAGGGATGATGAATTCAGGGATAGATTCAGAATTATGATTTGAATTAGAGCTTCAGAATTAAGGATTCATGATAGGATAGGAGGAAGAATATATTGTTCCATGCTGTAATTCTCAAAGCTTCAGCTGTTGTAATGATTTCACAATTTAATGATTAATACCTGATTTGGGAGTTGCTGTTCATTCTTTTCATCTGAAGTAGCCCAGCAGCATCCGCTGGTGGCTAAGGGCCCAGCCTTTGGTGGATTGTGCTGCTGCTGTATATTATATCTGTAGTTCATGCATGGTTTTCTTATTAGCTTTATTCAGTAATCTGGTATGCTCTGTTATTTTACATCACGGTTCTGTTATGTTTGATTTATGTTCAACTGATCAATATCATTCTCTATGACATGAATGTCGTATTGATTCATCTTGACTTGGTAACGCATTGCTGTTCTTTTAATCATTGATATAATGTTGTTGATCCTTACAGAATGTTATTGCTATTCAATTACAGAGTATCCGTGCTGTAACACTTATTAATTAGTATTATTGAATTCATCTTAGAGATTATATTTCCTTGCGATTGTTGAATCTATTAACGTTGCTGTTCCATTACAAAATACAGTTGTGTTCTTTATAACTAAGACTGATAATTGGATTACCATATCAGATTACTATTAAGGTGTGCCGTGTGTTAAGTTATTATGCATTTGTATTTGGATTTCAAGCGCTGTTCCATATTCTATCATTAATTAGTGTTGTTCTATTTACCGTGTGATATTCGATTCATCTTTAAAGATACGGGATTGCCATTTGATTTCTGTAGAACACGATTGTTGCATTTATTCTTGTAGACTAAGGTGTTGTTGATTATTGAATTTAGTTGCTGTTACATTTCCTAGCTGCTGTTCCATTTCCTGTTATTCACATTATCTTTGCTTTGGTGTGAGGAACGATATGAAATTGTAGTGGGCATTGACATTTGTTGTCTAGTTCCCAGATTGATGATCTGTTCCTTGATTATCTTCAGCTACATCAATTTACAAAGGGATGAGTTTCTGTTACTGTACCCTTGATTGATCATTTGTTGTAGTTTTCTGAATGCATGATTTAAGTCTTAACGTGCTTTGCTGTATGTAGATCTCATTTTGAGCATCCGTTTACTCTTGTATTTTGAGCACTGTACTACATCTTTCATAACATTACTCTTGAGTAAATAGCCGCCTCATACTGAGTACATTCTTGAAATAAAAAGTCGTCCCTGGGTTGATAATTAACTTGAAGATAATTAGGAGTTAAAAAGACACATTTTTATCGCTCGACAACACCATCAGTAGGCTTTGGGACTTCAACATCTATGAACTCCTTCAACCCATTGTCATATAACACCGCCTCCATCCTGTCTTTCCATGCAATATAATTTGAGCTACCTTCAAGGGCATACTCCAAGCATAATCCATTGAAAGACATTTCAACTTCGACACCAAGAAAACACTGCTGCAAATTCGAATTCCACCAGCTCAAAACTCAACCGCTTCTGATCTAAAATTTGTGAGAACAAAGTATTTCTCGTACAGAGATTGACTGTATGGGCATTTACCGGATATCTCACCTTCCAAAAGAAGGATGAATCCAGAGGCTACCTGGCCCGATTACAGACTCTGCCTGAAGAAATAAAATGTAATCACTTTCTGAATAATAGATCTGATGATTAACTTGCTCCGATACCATGTAGAAATTTTGAATAATATAACACTTATTCAAAGAGATTATCCTGATTATATACTATTTGCGGAATGCATGCATAATACATAACCTCCTCTACTATTGATCATCAATTGGCAGAATTAAAAAAACAATCGCATGCGCACATTGAAACATCAATCACACATATCAACATAGTATGTAATGGGGAAAGCATACAGCTGAAAACCCCCAACTATATGTATATTATAATGATACAGAACATGTAAAAATACATAGTACAATACTCCTCACAAGTACTCAATACTATCTTCACATGCTACACACAAACTAGCTCAGATCTAAACAAGTCATGGGTTCAAATCTCCTCCACTGTTTGCCTGCCTCTATTGTGCAATCCAAGTTGAGAATAGATCAGATCCAAGTTCGAATCCCCTTGGTTTGTACTGCACAATCCAAGTTGAGAAAATATTAGATCCAAGTTCGAATCCCTTTGGCTTGTACTGCGCAATCCTCATTGGCAATCTCAATCAATGATTTGTGCAAATCTCATGCACAACTATAGTCACAACTGATAGTAGTCTCACCCTTTCACCCACCTCTAACACTTGTCTCCACTCAACTGTCCATGCACTGAGTTAACTGATGTATTCTTTAGTTGATTTATGAGTTAATAATTGGTGAATTAATTAATAATTAATTCACACCACTCATCACTAGTGTATTTGTCAGTTAGACTAAATACAACTAGTTCAACTAAGTCAAACTGAACACAACTCCATCAACTCCTCAATCAACTCCACCAAACTCAATCACTTGAGTTCTAACTGAAGTCCATCATGCAATATCTCAACTAACCCATAGGAAAAGCGTATTTCCTTCTGGCAGTTGCATGTGCCACATCCGTAGCTCGAACTGAAGTGCTGCAAGAGGATAAGATAATGTTTATAGTCCAAATATTATTAAGAGCTAATAATATTTGATTGTTCTATTTTTTGATTGGCAGTCTAAAAATAGGCTTCGCCCATATGTATAAAAATAGAGGTCCATCTATTTTTACCAACATGATCAATCATCCATAAATAGCATCCTGCAACTCATAGACCATGATCCATATATCTAAAAATAGACATAGTCTAAAAATAGACTTTGCGCCAAAAATAGCCTGCAGGCCCACCTAGTGAAGGCGACTTCTTTTCACTAAGCTCCATCATCTTGTTGCATTTTCAACACTATTTATTATTGAGAAACAATGGAAAACCATAAACATCCAAAAACCTAACCCTAGGAGATGAAATGCCAACCTATGGGCCCAGTTGGGGTAATTTGTTACATCCACTTCATGGGGTCGTAACTTTGGCATACGAACTCCGTTTGACGTACACGTTACCTCGTTAGAAATATCTATCCGAGGATTACAACTACCGACAAAAAATACCAAGTTAAATACTTGTATGCACCAACTGTGGTTTTCCCAAAAAATGTCATTTAGGGCCTCAAAACGGCTCCAGAAGTTTAGGATCCAAAAACTACCAAAAATAGTAAATTGTGCTACAATTAAGGAAATTGAAAAATGAAAGAAACAATGGTGGGGGTCCAAGTGGAATAGGCGGGTGGGCACCGATATCCACCTGGATCATTCCTCCTCGCTTAGGAAGAAATGATCCCCATTGTTGGCTTGAGGGGGCTTGATCCAGGTTCAGAGTTAATTAGCCAAACAAATCCCTGTACTACTGGCCCTTTCGGCAACAACCCGCGGAGCGTAGACTGAGGTCTCATCCGAAGCAGTATTGGGGGATGCTTGAACCAGGTTTCTGCACCCTTGATATGTTTGAGGGGTTGGTTTAGTCCAACTATGAATACCTTCGCGTAGGTTGCTTCGCGCACTATCGTGACCTGCGAGGCCTTCAATAATATTGGAAATAATAATATAAAATTAGATGACATCATCAAATTTTAGAGAGCAAAAAGAAAAAACTATTTTTTCAACTTATCTTCCTATGGATTTACTCAAATTTCGAGCGAAAACATTCATTGATGCATAATTTTATTCTCCATCCAAGGAGTACCCATGTTGCATACTTTCAATCAACCCTGTTACACGAAAAATGAGAAATGCATGAAAAACATGTTTTTTCATGTATTTCTCATTTTTCGTGTAGCAGGGTCCATCGAAAGTATGCAACATGGGTACTCTTTGGACGAGGAATTAAATTTTGCATCCAACGAGTACTCCCACTCAAAATTTGAGTAAAACCTTAAGGAGATAAGTTGAAAATACGAGTTGAAAAAGTATTTTTATTATTTTATTATTTTTAATCTTTTTACCTTTTTACTCCAAAAAGGGTGAATCATCCCCCATGGTTGACATCATCATCTTGAATCCTATTGGTTCTTATAAAGTTTATTTTGGTTGTACATTTTTCTTAGGAGGCCCATTTTAGACCTTAAAAGTCACCTAATGGGTAGCTTATCTCTGAGAAGAGATGTGGTGACCACATGCCTTTGAATTGTGTTACAATGAGGCTTGAAGTCCTATTTATTATTGAGAAACAATGGAAAACCATAAACATCCAAAAACATAACCCTAGAAGATGAAATGCAAATCTATGGGCCCTGTTGGGGTAATTTGTTACATCGACTTCCTGGGGTCGTAACTTTGGCATACAATCTCCGTTTGACGTACACGTTACCTCATTAGAAATATCTATTTGAGGATTACAATTACCGACAACAAATACCAAGTTAAATAATTATATTCACCAACTATGGTTTTTCCAAAAAACATCATTTATGGCCTCAAAACAGCGCTAGAAGTTCAGGACCCGAAAAACTGCCAAAAATAGTAAATTGTGCTACAATTAAGGAAACTGAAAAATGAAAGAAACAATGGTGGGGGTCCAAGTGGAATAAGCGGGTGGGCACCAATATCCACCTGGATTATTCCTCCCCCCTTAGGAAGCAATGATCCCCATTGTTGGCTTGAGGGGACCTGTCCTAGGTTCAAAATTAATTAGCCAAACAAATCCCTGTACTACTGGCCCTTTCAGCAACAACTCGTGGAGTGCGGACTGAGGTCTCACCCGAAGCAGTATGGGGGGATGCTAGAACCAGGTTTTCGCATCCTTGAGATGTTTGAGGGGTTAGTTTAGTCTAATTGTGAATACCTTCGTGCACTATCCTGACCTGCGAGGCCTTCGCGATCTATTATAATCACCTTTGTGCAGCCCTCACCAGGGGCTGAGGTGACTTCGCACTACCCTATAAGTGATTAGCACTGCTTCCCCAAGTTATACCGCAGATCTTACTTATCTTCTTATAATAATTAGTTATCTTTGTGTAAACAAATACTTAATCTTATATTCACTTTATCAACACATTCATATAAGTTTTCACATCATATAAACAATAGAAATGCAATTTATATCTGATACATTCAATGCACAAAACAGGAAAAAGATACATAGAAATGATGTAAAACTTATCTTTATTACTTGTCCAAAGGTTACAGACTCGACTCGCCCTACGCACTCAGCTGCAGGGGTTCACGCACTCAGCTGCGAACTACTAGCCCTCTGCGCACTTAGCTACAGAGCCTTTTCCTACTTTACAACCCAAAGACTTGACTCTACACTTAGATAAGACTCAATTCCCCATCTATTACTTCCACTTGTCTTACTTCGGTCATTTACAACTTAGAGCCTCGCTCTATTTATACAATCCCATGGTCTGCAGACCATGGGTAGATCTTTAAAGCTGACATTACATTACAAAAATGAGGGAGGACAACCCTATGACTCATTTACAATCTTCACACTCCACACCCACAAAATGCAGAGTCTTTACATTGGATTTAGTCAAAATCTAGGCTTTAAGCCCCAAAACTTGCCTTGGGGGATCCCGCGCCCAACAGGCCCCCAACACAAACATCGTGACTCGCCCTCGAGTCACTCTGTCGATGTGAGATCTTCGCGTTGAGACCTCCCAACTCTATCCGAACCACTGTAAGGCCGACAACGCACTCAGCGGCTGCATGTTGTATCTCTTACACACGTTGTTCAGAGACTGTTGTATCTGAACTTCTTCCTTGTATCTGCTCCTATGTTCCCTACATCTGCGCAAGCTTGGCTTCGATCGAGGTTGTAATGATGAATGCCTCATCGATCCAAGGCTAGATGTGTGCCTTCAAAATGCTTCTTTATGTCACATTGCGTCTACCTGCTCCTTAAGCACTTTGGCCTATTGCATTCGCGCGATCCTCTGTGTAAGGGCCATTGTCTGCGCGGTCCCTTTTATATTATCATATCTTTGCTGTAGCTCACACGCCTCTGTTTCTAAGCACTATATGTTCGGGTCCTCTTGAAGTGTGGTGAGGACCTCGAACGACTCTTCCAACATTTTGGTGCAGTCCTTGCACAGGTACTCCGACTAGTTAAACTGAAGGCCCTTTGCACATTGCGCAACAAGTGCTACCACCAGTGCGAGCACCTCATCCACGCGACACTTCCGCATAACCTTGCCAGTCAATATCCGGGTCACAACTTTGATTGCCTTATTATTGATACTGGAGATATGTACCCTCTCTTCTTTTTCTCCAGCTTGAATTTTGCCTTCATGGCCTCTGCGATGGCCAAGTCGGTGCTCTTACCCTCCGAAATATCCACTGGGTCCTCCCCCTTGCAAGGGAGTCGGGTAATTATATGAATCAGGTGGTTCGTGATGGGGATGGGCTCCTCCAACCACAAACACCCATCATGCACCAGGTAGAGTAGCTGCTTGATGACAAAGATAGTTATTGGGGCGCGATGGTAATCCAACACCCAGAGCAGGTTCAACAACCCTGCTTTCTCTACCCTGCGCAACCACTTGTGTGGCTCCAACTCTACGACTCCCACCGCAGTTTTTTTCTTTGGCTTCATGAGCTGCGCAGTTGCCAAGTGTGGGAACTTTTCGTGGTCTGCGAGATCCCAGTCTTCAAACTTTAGACTCGGCACCTGTCCCTAGTGCACTCCTTCAAAAATGATATCGTCAGGTAGCAGCGGAGTCTGCAGAGAGCTCTTGCTCTCATCTAGGTCCTTCGACACCCTTGCCTTTCCATTTTGTGGAGGAATATACGTGGGTAGCTCGGATAGAGGGTCCGCACCCTTGGTTTCCACCTCCATGTCTTCGTCTCCTCCTCTTCGACAAGGATTTCCTCAAGGTCTTCCTCCTCTTCATCAGTTTCCAAATTAACCACTTTCCCCTTTTCTTCCATGGTCAGTTTAGTACGCAACGGGTTTCAAGGGGACACGCACATCAGAATCATGGCCTATTTATATTTCTTGGGTCTCGGTGTGCGTAGTGATTTAGGGATTTCTGCTACTATCTCGGTGCTCTCAGGGGCATCTCCTATTGTCATGGCCTATGCGGCCTCTTCAGTGGTCATTTCATCGATATCCATGGCTTCCTCTAGTGTGGTCATACTACTGTTCCAAAAATCTCTCAACGGCTCAGGTAAGTGCTCAAACAATGCCTTCGACTTCAAAACATCAAACAAATCTGGGTTCATAGATCTCTGGGCGCGCAATAGCTCAATTCTCAAATGGCCAAGTGTTGTTTGCTGCCTCTCCCTTTGCAATTTATAGTGCCTTTTGAATTCTAATTCGACCGTTCCCCCCAAATATGGTTCATTAATGATCCCTTGGTGACAGATTTTCCCAAATCTAGCCCTTATATCCTGCCTTAAATGCCTGCCTCCCGCTCTATTTGGTCTCAAACCAAGAATCACATCGTGAATAGTGACTATAACGGTCACTCTCCAGCTAACCTATGCGGCAGCGCAACTACCCTTGCGTTGTCGCGGACCTTATGACACTTTGGTCCTGCGTCAAGTTCTGTCATCGTGCAACTCTCAAGTAGAGTAGTTTATAGTCTGACACCTCGTTTCAACTACTCGTAACACTAAGACTATGCTTCCCATGGCTAGTCAGGTGGCTGGGCCACTTGTATACAACTTCAACTGACCATCAATCACTTTTCTTGGGAAAAACCTGCCTTTTAACTTTACTATCTGCATCGCGCCACCATCGGTGATCCCTTTAGTAATATACGGCCTGATCCAAGGCATCACATTGATCATCTCTCAGTGGTAGCTCCTAAATTTGTCAACGGAACCGTGCGCCTCCTGTCTTATCACCACGACCTTTTTATCAAGTAAGTCCTTCTTTATTCCTTCCTCAAGATTTTTAACTTCTTCTTTTGTCATGGCGCTTTTCGTCCTTAACCAAACTTTTTCCTTCATGAGTTCTTGGAGCCTAAGATCACCCTGTCGGATCTCTTCATTAGGTCCTAAGTGTTCTTCTTCGTCCAATTGCGTGACCCCTTCTTCCGAGACTCCACGATCTGTGGGCGCTGATATGTGCGAACTAGCCATGATAGACTCCATCGGCATTACAATGTTCGCTCCATAGGCCAGCCTAGAAGATGTATGTTCCATCAGTTTCTTGCACTTCGCCCTATAAGCCCATAAAATTGCTGGTATGTTCAGGTCCCAATCACTTCGCTGCACATTATATACCTTGTTCAGCGCTCCACACACCTTGTTAAATGCTTCTGCGTTGATAACCTTCTGCGTGCTCGTTCTCTCCACACCCTGTCGTTCCAACTTGAGGAACCATTCATGCATTTGCCCCCCCAACACAGGCTTATTGACTGTATCTCCCAACACAAAGTTCAAGTGCATCCGCATAGGTTGTTTACCATATGCCTGTACCCATGTGGATAGATGTGCGCATGGACCATCTCATCCATTGTATTTAACTGCCAATCGCACTATAGGTTACCCAAACCGTGAGCGCAACATTTTCCTACACGCGTGCAAGTCTTCAAATCTTCCTCTATGCATACCCCACGATCTTGCGGGCGTAGCATGTAGTACCCAATTCAAGGCCTATAAATGTTGCTTTTCCGGCACCTCCCTTTCAAACTTATCTAGGAAAGTATCTACCTCACTTAACCTATCATAAGTAGGCATATCTCTCTCTTCTATCGATACATAGCGTAGTGACCTTGTCATCATGTTATAATTAAGCATGGTTACCTCGTGTAACCGGTTCTGCCATAATTCTATCTCATCATCCGAATATGAAGTATAGGAGCTTTCTCGCTTCCATGAGATCCGTCCATCTGCGGTGGGATTTACCTAGGCTTTCTCTCGCACAGTTATCTTGTAGATGGAGTGCAAATCGTCGTCACTTTCATAGTCACGCACCGGCTCGATGTAGCGCGATCCCTCAGCAGGGTCTAAGGGTATAACTACGCGTAGAGACTTCTTCTCAAAAATCATCTTGCGCTTCTTTAGATTAATCACCCCATTCATGTTAGTGGCCCAATCAATTCCTAAGTGCGCGGGGTAGGGATTGCTGTCATCAACAATCTCTATCACTTAAAACTTTGCTAGCATGCTCGCTCCCTCAATATCCATGATGATTCCCTGCAATCGCCCCATGGGTATTATCTTCTGTTGGTTCGCCATTCGTAGCTGAATGGGAGACCATTGCAGCTTAGGCCCCCCCATGCGCTCCCATGTCTGCTTCGGCAGAACGTTCGCGTCTGATCCTAAATCCAGAATTACTTGGTCCATCTCGTATTCTCCAATTTGCGCGGTTAGCCTCATTTCTCTCCCTATCCTAGTCTTGTGTTTTCCAATCCTTCGGACTACATGCAATTCTCCTGGCGTGGTCCCAACGCATTTGTTAATGAGTTCTTGCAATCCTTTTACAGCTTTACTATTGCGCAGTAGCTTCATGCATGTTTCCAGGAAGGTCGTAAGCATATATGGGTCCAATTTCAGCTCTGTTCTATCTTTTCTTTGTGAAGTGGAGGCATCAGCGAAGTTCTTCTTAGCTTCCATGAAGGTTTCCTTAGCACCCTCCAAATCAAACTCTGCTTCTTTCATCGGAGCCTTGAGAACCTAAGTACTATCCTCGGGCTGTTTGCCTTTATCATCTCCCGTCGCGATTCCACTTCGGAGCATAATGTTCATATTTGGATCTTACTCACGTGGCTCATACCTCATCATTTACAGGTTCTGAGTCGAGGGAGGCGGTAGCACTCCCTTGTTGCGTATCCTAGCTATCATCGTAGGACAATCCTCCATCTCATGATAAAAAAAGGTATAGTATAGACATGATGGGCGCGTTGGATTTGCACAATTGCGAGCATAATGTCCTCGTCGTCCATAATTATAGCATATCAACTATCTGCGACCTCTTCCAGGTCCTCCTCCACCTCGACCTCATCCGCGCCCTTGAAATCCAGTTCGTGCCACTCCTGCGTTCTAGTCTAGGGGCTGCATTTTGACCTGAAATCTATAGGTGGTAGTTTTATCCATCATCAGCTCATAACTTCTAAAAGTGTGCTCATCGTGTCTTTCTGACCTACAAAAGTTACAGAACAATTGCTGCGAATTCTGCGTGTACTTCTGTAACAAATGGCAGTTGTCCATAGCATGCTTTCCTCCTATTTGACAAATTGCGCACTACAAAGTAGGTGCCACGCTAGGTCCTTCTTGTGCTTCCGGTCTTAACGGCATTGGTCCTCCTCCCGTGAGGTAATTCGTGAACATTGCGTAGTGGTCCTTATCATGACATTGACCCTTGCATTTTACACACCACACCTCTTCGCACACTTCTGGTCGGGCTGTCCTATCCTATTTCAGACTCTGCATTTGAAGGCATAAGTTTTTCAATTGCATGTGGATCTATTGAACTCCCAAGTTAAGATCCTGCATTGGGGTTTCATGCAGCCTCATTGCAATCTCGAAGGCCTCTGCCTGAGTCGTTAACCTCTATTGCGACAACGTGTTCCTCAAATGCGGCATTAGCGATGCTACAAACCATTCGCAGTGCTGTCCATCTGTCAAAGTCATATTAGCTTCACAAATCGTACACTCCAGTCTCTGATCCAGCTCCCAAGGAGTCTCGCCTGGTAGCATTGTGACCTCTTTAAACCTAATGATCGACTGTGATTCTGACTTCGACCTGCTAAATTCCCTCTTTAGCGCAATTTGGATATCCGTGATTCCCACATTCAGATTGTCACTAGAATGCTTAATATACCAGGTCAGCGTGTGATCCTGCAGAGCATTGACCAACGTCGATTTCTTTATATTATCATCTGTAACTCCTTGCACTTCCCATACGGCTCTTATCATGAACCAAAACTGGTCAGAATCTTCATTTCTTACTCCCTTAAACACAGGCAACTTTATTGTGCTTGCCATATTGACTCGCAGTGGTGGCAGAGGTGGTATGAGAGAAGATGGAGGTGAAGGCGGTGAAACTGGTGGCAGTGTGGTTGGGGGTGGTATGTGAAAAATCCTTTGCCTTATCAAATGGATCACACTTCGTGGTGAGACCTTCATAAGCGCTTCCTCGTTCCCTCACAGAGGTGAAATCAAAGGGCTATTCTCTGCTCCCTTACTTCCTTCATTTCTGTAGGTTTTTCCACTTCATGTACCTCTGAACATCAAGGTAATTGCATAACCCTCTTTTCACACAATAACATTTTAATCCAAGTATTCAGAGACTTTATGTACTTACCTCGCGGTCCTTTGAGAAAGTATCTCTCTACCTCGCTATAGCTGATTGAAGTATCTACCGCGAACTCAATAATGAATCCTCCTATAATTCGATCGAGCCAGTGATCAACAACGTGCACAATCTTATCCTTTGATGCTTCCAATCTGTGCACCAGCTCTGGGGTCCACACAATAGGATTGTCAAGTTTCCACCTTCCTTGGCTATCTGCTAGCTTCACGATCCACTTGTACAGCTCAGTAGGGAAAGATGCACAAAATATTTCATGAATTTTTGTGTCCAGGTAGTAGTCTAACCACTCTTCTTTTGTCAGTCGTGGATTCCTGTTCTCCTGTGCCACAAACTCGTGAATTCTTTTGTCCAACCAACCTTTAATTTCCTTCTTATTTGGATTCCAATGATACGACATCAGACATCTCTATGCAGATTCCGGTCTCGACAACAAAACCATTTGTTGGCTTGAGGGGGCCTAACCCAGGTTTGGAGTTAATTTGCCAAACAAATCCTTGTACTACTGGCCCTTTCGGAAACTGCCCGTCGAGCGCGGACTGAGGTCTCAATTGAAGCAGTGTGTGGGGATGCTGGAACCAGGTTTCCACACCCTTGAGATGTCTGAGGGGTCGGTTTAGTCCAATTGTGAATACCTTCGCACAGGTCGCTTCGCGCACTATCTTGACTTGCGAGGCCTTCATGATCTGTTATAATCACCTTCGCACAGCCCTCACCAAGGGTTGAGGTGACTTCGTGCTGCCTTAGCAGTGACCTGTGCTACTTCCCCAGGTTATACTGTGAATCTTACTTATCTTCTTATAACAATTAGTTATCTTCGGGTAAACAGATACTTAGTCTTATATTCACTTTATCAACACATTCATATAAGTTCCCGCATCATATAAACAATAGAAATGCAATTTATATATGATACATTCAATGCAAAAAATAGGAAAAAGATACACATAAATGATGTAAAATTCTCTTTATTACTTCTCCAAAGGTTACAGACTCGACTCGCCCTACGCACTCTTCTGTAGGGGTCCGCGCTCTCAGCTGCGGACTACTAGGCCTCTGTGCACTCAGTTGCAGAGCCTTTTCCTACTCTACGACCCAAAGACTCGACTCTACACTTAGATAAGACTCAATTCCCCATCTATTACTTCCACTTCTCTTACTTCAGTCATTTACAACTTAGAGCCTCGCTCTATTTATACAATCCCATGGTCTGCGGACCATGGGTAGATATTTAAAGCCGACATTACATTACAAAAATGAAGGTGGACAATGCTATGACTCATTTACAATGTTCACGCTCTGCGCCCACAAAACGTGGAGTCTTTGCATCAGTTTTAGTCAAAATCTGGGCTTTAAACCCAAAAACTTGCCTTCGGTGATGCTGCGCCCAACACCCATTGCATTGATGATCTAAAAATGGGGCACTTAGGTTTCTTGTCTAACTTACAAGAACCTCTCCCACTTCCAAAGCTTAAATATTCCCAAGCCTTTGTGATTAACCAATGTGGAATTAAATATGTGCTTGAAAATAAGGTGTATGCTTATGGTTGTTTGAAACTGTTTATGTGTTGTAAATTGATTTGCCTAAACTGATATAAAACATATAACAGTGAAACAGTGCAAAAAATGAGTGTCACACATAAGACAACAAGTTTAATATGGAGTTCACCCAAAACTCTTGTGCTACATATCCTTGAGCTATAGTCAACTCAGCTAGGCTCTTTGGGATTATGGTCTAAGTTCTTTTACAAGCTCCATGCTCAACTCCAATGGTTTACACAGAACATAATGGGTTCAGAACACCATCTTATCCCCTAGCTCTGAAGCTCTCGACTTTCTGGCTCTAGGCTCTCACTCTGGCTTTGGCTCTGGCTCTTTGGCACTGGCTTCTTTGGCTCTGGATTTGGCTTTCTGGAACTTTCAACTCTCTGGATTTTCACTTGACCTCCAAGTGACTCCAAAGACTCCCTCAGCTACTTTGCACATTAGCTTTTTTCTCTCTCTGCTCTCTTGCTTCTGCCTGCTCTCCATTTAGCTCTCTGTCTCCTTTGAGGTACTTTTCCGGCTTTTTGGCTACCCCATCCATTTCTCAGTGTATCATCATCTCTCTGCGCCTCTGTGGCTTCCCTGCTCCTCATCAATTCGATTGGCCATCTCACTCTGTGGCTTCAAAATGCTTCATTGCCTGTAAAAATGCTCGCTTGCAGTGTGGCATGAGGATTTGGAGCGGTTACAGAGGTTTTGGGGCCTTCTCTTAGGCAAAAACCTGAAAACAGAGAAAATTTCATTACACATATATTTCTGGAAAATACACTATCAGACGTGAAATCCAGATGTGAAATTCCATTCAATCGCCCCTAAAATCCCTATTGGGTCTTCCATTAGTCAGCATATCGCATTGCATAAGCATTTTGGGTAAAATCCCAAATACACAGGAAATACGTGAAAAACTCGACATAACTCTTTCTATCAGACTTGAAAATTTATCGCATCCACCCTATAATCATCTCGGGTCCACCTTGGGTCGCTTTCACAAGCCCCACCGTTGATCTATGGGATCTCCGATCCAATGGTCAATGCGATTTCATGTGGCTTAAGGGTACAAAGGTTACCCGCCTAAAAAGGCGATTTTCCTTTCTCCTCCGCCTGCCACGTGTCATTCATTGTATGAGATCGGGCAGAGCTAGCCCAATACCATTTACCACCTAAGGGCTACCCGAAATCCTGCTTAAGGAACTCAAAGTTTATAAATCGCGCCTATAATTCTGCTTCGGGTCATGCTTTATCGCTTCAGGTGTCTTTCCTTTGTATTTTCATTTTTACACCGAAAAGTGTTAATACACAGAAAATCCCTTTTACCGGAACTGAAAAAGTTATCAGGTTGGGTTTATAAAACCCATCGGGTTCGGATTTTGCTAACCAATAGTCGCATGTATATCGCCCCTTTTACATCATTGTGATGTATCAAAATCACTCGTCACATAGGCCTGGGGGCCCTTCCCTTTACTCGTGGCATCGCCGACGCCGATCCGCCGATATCGGCGATTGCAATCGCATTTCCCAGGTTCCCGCCATCGAACACAGGGATGTCTCCGACCTGATATATCAGAGATCGGAGATCAGGGGTCTCTTCCCTTTCCACTTGAGTCTACCTCTTGGACCCTTCTCTGATGCTATTTCCCTTTATAAGGGTTTTTTCCATTTTAGGGGATTTTTCCTCTTTTTCCAAAGAACAAAAGGGCAACTTCTTTCTGTGATAACTTCTGCATCCTAAGTCCATTTTTTCCCATTCAAATTACAGTAGATTCAGAAGGATAAGATCTCTACAATGTATTTCCAAGAACATCCTTGGACTTTGATTTTCCTCTGTGAGGAACACTTAGACTTAGAAATCTATCCAAAATCTGTTTTGGATAACACCTTCCCACTCAAATAACTTATGGTCTCCAAAAGACTGATATACTGATCTGAACAACAAATGAGAGTAATAGCACCCTATTCCTTCAGCCTCCACACACTTGCCTTTCATAGTGCCTCTGAACTAAAGCCCTTGACCACTTTCCTTCCTGGATGTGCTGGTCCTCCTGGAAAGAATTGTTTTCCTCTTTGCCTTCATGCAGAACTCCTGCTAAGATGGTCACAGATGGTAGTTTGAACTTTTCTTCCTTGATCATTGATCCGAGGTGGCTTAAACAAATGTAAGTTACATATGCTTCACAAAATTTTCATTTGTACATGTTTGACAAGCTGTCAACAACAACTGTTAAGAACAACAGAAATACATACAACAACTAGAAGGCATAAAACTCCTGCTTCAAAAAAAGAAACAGATCTCACATCTTGTGAACACCCCTATTTCTTACATCTGCATACAAATGATGGACTAGATAACAAGTCCACAAAACATTCCTTTAAAACAAATGACCCTTCAAGTCAAGCATGTAGAAAAATACCTCGAGGACTCTCTTTAAAAGGCGAAACACTTCATCATTATCTCCATCTTGGAGCCCAAGTTAACTGCTCCCAATTCAATATTACATGCATGTTTAAAGCAATCATCCCTCCAAGTTAATTACACATACATGTTCAAATACAAGGAAAACATCAACATTCCTGTGTTCATGCATATCAAGCTTATGCATGCATTTCATCCTTCAATTTTCGCTTAAGCACACTGTACTTTCGAAGCTGAAATGAACATATAATGTTGCAGCAATAAAGTGAGTCTCCAACTCAACTTGTCCATTCACCTTCTTGGTAGAAACCTACAACTTGCATCTAATTTATAAAGAAATGCAAATAGATGCATCAATAGACATGCAATCTTAATTGGATAAGAACTCTAACCATTTCTCACCAGTCCCTTTCAAAGGTACTACCTTTGTCTGCACATCAACATCAACATGTGAATCATCCTGAAACACATCAATCATGGAATATTCCTTTCCTTTCCATTTTTTCCATCTTCTCTTTCCTCTTTCTTTAGCTTTGGTGGAAACATTGTTAGATTCAGAGTCCAACACTTTTCAGCAAGATGCCCTTGCTTATGGCAGTAAGTGCACTGCATGTGCATCCTCTTGATAGCATGACTTGCCTTGTCCAATGGACCTTTGGCTTCTTGCTTCCTTTCCTTGAAAAGTTTCCTGTATGTGTCCGTTCTCTTCCAACATCTAGAAACATTATGGTTATCCAAACCACAAAAGGAACAAGCAATTCTTTTCCCTTATCTATGTGGAAATTTATCATGTTTTGAAAAATCAAAAGGAAGATGATTAAACTAGTTTTATACCTTTCTCTTTCACCTTTATTGCCTTCTTGTGGAGGTGAATCAAACGAAGAAGTGGCTCCCTTTGGAACACCATCAATCTCTTCAAGGCTTTCAGAGTTTCCACAACTCTCTGGTTCAAGTGTGTGGTTCTGAACACCTGCATCCTACGAATGATGTTTCAAGCTATTGCATTCCTCCTGAATACAATCTTCACACTCTTGAGGTGGAAGACCTAAAATGCAACTCCTTCTTGGAGCTGTTTCAATGGTCTTCATGGAAGCTTTGAAACTTTTTCCATGAGCTTGTCTATAGCCAAGACCCAAATACTTAGGCCTTTACTCAATCATTATTGGCTCAACAATACCTTGTGCATGTCTACCCAAGCATTTTCCTTCATAGCCCATCTTGGACATTAGCTCGGAACCTATGCCTATGGTATGCTTTTCAAAAGAAACAATATAAGCATTCTTAGAAGAATTTGAAGACAAACTAGAATGGTTTACCTCTTCTTCAAGCTGATACTTGACTAAGGCTTCTTGAGAAACAAAGAGCTGTGACTCCAACTCATGCATCCTTTTCAGGTTCATTTTTGCAATATGAAGTTGCCTCTCCATTTCCTGCAATTTGTCAGAAAGAAACTGCTTCTCTTACTCCACAAAATTCAATTTCTCTCTAAGTATGTTGCTCTTCCTTCCATACTCATACATTTCTCTCACCATATCCATCATGGTGGCCAGGTATTGCTTCATGTCTTCATCAAATACTTTTGTGAAGAAAGAAGAATTTGAGGACTCACTTGCAGAAGTTATCATTATGCCAATGAACAAAATAAATTCAAACAAGATTAATAAAGAGCTTATTTAGAAACCTTTTGCAACAAACCTCTTGTGCTTCAAGAATGGCCTTGAGGTCCTTTGGGATAGAAGAATGCCTTCAGTCCTTCTTCCTTCTTGTCCTTCTTGGATTGAGCTATCAATAGCTTTCCCTTTACCTTTGCAAACTCAAACAATAGTCAGTCTGCAACAAGCATACAATCAATCCTTGACTGCCCAAACACCTTTTAGACAAGTAATCTTTACTCTGTCAATCAAGCATGCTGAGCTGATACCACTTGCTTTGGTATAACCAGCCTTGATATCACCTTCTTTGAAGGTGTGGCTAATCAATCTCAGGCTCTGATACCACCTGATCTGAAAATGGGGCACTTAGGCTTCTTATCTAACTTACAAGCACCTCTCCCACTTCCAAAGCTTAAATATTCCCAAGTCTTTATGATGAACTAATGCGGAATTAAATATGTTCTTGAAAATAAAGTGTATGCTTATGGTTGTTTTAAACTGTTTATGTGCTGTAAATTGATTTTCTTAAACTGATATAAAACATATAACAGTGAAACAATGCAGCAAATGAGCATCACACATAAGATAACAAGTTTAATATGGAGTTCACGCAAAACTCTTGGGCTACATCTCCTTGAGCTCTAGTCAACCCAACTAGGCTCTCTGGGATTATGGTCTAAGTTCTTTTACAAGCTCCACGCTCAACTCCACTGGTTTACACAAAACACAATGGGTTTAAAACACCATCTTATCCCCTGAATCTGAAGCTCTCAGCTTTTTGGCTCTAGGCTCTGGCTCTGGCGCTGGCTCTTGGCGCTGGCTCTTGGCTCTGGCTCTAGCTTCTTTGGCTCTAGCTTTTGCTTTCTGCAACTTTCAGCTCTTTGGCTTTTCACTTGACCTCCAAGTGACTCCAAATACTCCCTCAGTTATGCTGCACATTAGCTTTTCACTCTTTCTGCTCTCTTGCTTCTGCCTGTTCTCCGTTGATCTCTCTATATCCTTTGAGGTACTTTTCCAGCTTTTTGCCTACCCTAGCCGTTTCTCTGCGTATCATTATCTCTCTTTTCCTTTGCGGCTTCCCTGCTCCTTGTCAATTGGAATGGCCATTTGGCTCTATGGCTATGTGGCTTCAAAATGCATCATTTTCGATAAAAACGCTCACTTGCAACATGGCATGAGGATCTAGAGTGGTTACATAGGTTTCGGGGCCTTCTCTTAGGCAAAAACCCAAAAACAGAGAAAATTTCATTACACAGAGATTTCTGGAAAATACACTATCGGACATGAAATCTAGACATGAAATTCCATTCAATCGCCCCTAATATCCCTATCGGGTCCGCCATTAGGTAGCATATCGCATCGCATAAGCGTTTTGGGTAAAATCCCAAATACACGGGAATACGTGAAAAATTCGACAGAACTCTTTCTATCATAGTTGAAAATCACATCCATCCTATAATCATATTGGGTTCGCCTTGGGTTGCTTTCACAAGCCCCACCATCAATCTACAGGATATCTGATCCAACAATCAATATGCGATTTCGGGTGGCTTAAGGGTACGGAGGTTACCCGCTCGAAAAGGCAGGTTTCCTCTCTCCTCCACCAGCCATGCGTCATTCATTGTATGGGATCGGGCGGAGCCGACTCAATACCATTTACCACCTAAGGCTCGCTCAAAATCTTGCTTGCGGAACTTAAATTTTATAAATCACGCCTATAATTCCCTTTCGAGTCTGGTTTTATTGCTTCGGGTGTCTTTCCTTTGTATTTTAGTTTTTACACCGAAAAGCATTAACACACAGAAAATCTCTTTTACCGAAACTCAAAATTTATCAGGCCGGGTTTATAAAACCCATTGGGACCGGCTTTTGCTAATCGCTAGTCACATGAATATCACCCCTTTTACATTGCTGCGATGTGACGTTGTGATGCAATGTATCGCAATCGCTCGTCGCTTAGGCCCGGGGGTCCTTCCCTTTACTTGTGGCATCACCGGAGCTGATCCACCGATATCGACAATCGCAATTGCAGTGCCCGGGGTCCCACCATCAAACACAAGCCTATCTCCGACCCGATATATCGGAGATCGGAGATCGGAAGTCTCTTCCCTTTCTGCTTAAGTCCGCCTCTTGGACCCTTCTCCGATGTGATTTCCCTTTATAAGGTTTTTTGCCATTTTTAGAGGATTTTGCCTCTTTTTCCAAAGAACAAAAGGGCAACTTCTTTCTGCGATAACTTTTGGATCGTAAGTCCATTTTTGCCCATTCAAGTTGCAGTAGATTCATAAGGAAAAGATCTCTGCAATGGGGCTATTTCCAGGAACATCCTTGAACATTCATTTTCCTCTATGAGGAACACTTAGACTTAGAAGTCTATCCAAAATCCGTTTTGGATCACACCTTCCCACTAAAAGAACTTTTGGTCTCCAAAAGACTGATATATTGATCTGAACAGTAAATGAGAGTAACAACACTCTCTTCCTTCAGCCTACACACACTTGCCTTGCATAATGCCTCTGAACCAAAGCCCTTGATGACTTTCCTTCCTAGATGTGTTGGTCCTCTCGGGAAGAACTGTTTTCCTCCCTGCCTTCATGCAGATCTCTTGCTGAGATGGTCATAGAAGGTAGTTTAAATGCATCTCCCTTGATCATTGATCCAAGGTGGCTCAAACAAATGTGAAGTTACATCTGCTTCACAAAATTTTCATTTGTACCTGTTTGACAATCTGTCAACAACAACTGTTAACAACAACAAAAATATAGACAACAACTGGATAGCATAAAACTCCTGCTTCAACAAAAGAAACAGATCTCACATCTTGTGAACACCCCTATGTCTTACATCTGCATACAAATGATGGGCTAGATAAAAAGTCTACAAAACATGCCTTTAAAACAAATGATCCTTCAAGTCAAGCATGTAGAAAAAGACCTCGAGGACTCTCTTTCAACGACGAAACACTTCATCATTATCTCCATCTTGGAGACCAAGTTAACTTCTCCCAAGTCAATATTACATGCATGTTTAAAGCAATCAGCTCTTTAATTTAATTACACATACATGTTCAAATACAAGGAAAACATCAACATCCCTGTGTTCATGCATATCAAGCTTATGCATGCATTTCATCCTTCAAATTTTTCTTAAGCACACTGTACTTTCGAAGCTGAAATGAACATATAATGTTGCAGTAGTAAAGTGAGTCCCCTACTCAACTTGTCCATTCAGCTTCTTGGTAGAAACCTGCAACTTGCATCTCATTTACAAAAAAATTCAAATAGATGCATCAATATACATGTAATCTTAATTGGATAAGAACTCTAACCATTTCTCACAAATCCCTTTCAAACGTACTACATTTTTTCTGCAGATCAACATCAACACGTGAATCATCTTGAAACACATCAATCATGGAATCTTCCTTTCCATTTATGCCATCTTCTCTTTCCACTTTCTTCAGCTTTGGTGGAAGCATTGTTGGATTCAAAGTCCAACACTTTTCAGCAAGATGCCCTTGCTTATGGCAGTAAGTGCACTACATGTGCATCCTCTTGACAACATGACTTGCCTTGTCCAATGGACCTTTTGCTTCTTGCTTCCTTTCCTTCAAAAGTTTCCTATATGTGGCCATTCTCTTCCAACATCTAGAAACATTATGGTTATCCAAACCACAAAAGGAACAAGCAATTCTTTTCCCATATCTATGTGGAAATTTATCATGATTTGCAAAATCAAAAGGAAGATGATTAGAACTAGATTTATACCTTTCTCTTTCACCTTTATTGCCTTCTTGAGGAAGTAAATCAAATGAAGAAGTGGCTCCCTTTGGAACACCATCAATCTCTTCAAGGCTTTCAGAGTTTCCACAACTCTTTGGTTCAAGTGTGTGCTTATGAACACTTGCATCCTATGCACGATGTTTCAAGCTATTGCATTCCCCCTGAATACAATCTTCACAGTCTTGAGGTGGAAGACCTGCAATGCAACTCCTTCTTGGTGTTGTTTCAATGGTCTTCATGGTAGCTTTGGAACTTTATCCATAAGCTTGTCCATAGCCAAGACCCAAATTCTTAGGCCTTTCCTCAATCCTTATTGGCTCAACAATACCTTGTGCATGTCTACCCAAGCCTTTTCCTTCATAGCCCATCTTGGACATTAGCTTGGAACCTATGCCTCTAGTATGCTTTTCAAAAGAACCAATAAAAGTATTATTAGAAGAATTTGAAGACAAACTAGAATGGTTTACCTCTTCTTCAAGCTGATACTTGACTAAGGCTTCTTGGGAAACAAAGAGCTGTGACTCCAACTCATGCATCCTTTTCAGGTTCATTTTTACAATATGAAGTTGCCTCTCCATTTCCTGCAATTTGTCAGAAAGCAACTGCTTCTCTTCCTCCACGGAATTCAATTTCTCTCTAAGTATGTTGCTCTTCCTTCCATCCTCATACATTTCTCTCACCATATCCATCATGGTGGCTAAGTCTTGCTTCATGTCTTCATCAAGGACTTTTGTGAAGAAAGAAAAATTTAAGGACTCACTTGTAGAAGTTATCATTATGCTAATGAGCAAAAGAACTTCAGACAATATAAATAAAGAGCTTATTCAACAACCTTTTGCAACAAACCTCTTGTGCTTCAAGGATCGCCTTGAGTTCCTTTGGGATATAAGAATGCCTTCAGTCCTTCTTCCTTCTTGTCCTTCCTGGACTGAGCTATCAATATCTTTCCCTTTACCTCTGCAAACTCAAACAATAGTCAGTTTGCAACAAGCATACAATCAATCAAACAATCAATCCTTGACTGCCAAAACACCTTTCAGAAAAACAATCTTTGCTCTGTCAATCAAGCATTCTAAGCTGATACCACTTGCTTTGGTATAACCATCCTTGATATCACCTTCTTTGAAGGTGTGGTTAATCAATCTCAAGCTCTGATACCACCTGATCTGAAAATGGGGCACTTAGGCTTCTTGTCTAACTTACAAGCACCTCTCCCACTTCCAAAGCTTAAATATTCCCAATACTTTATGATTAACCAATGCGGAATTAAATATGTGCTTGAAAATAAAGTGTATGCTTATGGTTGTTTTAAACTATTTATGTGTTGTAAATTGATTTGCTTAAACTAATATAAAACATATAAAAGTGAAACAATGCAACAAATGAGAATCACACATAAGACATCAAGTTTAATATGGATTTCACCCAAAACTCTTGGGCTACATCTCCTTGAGCTCTAGTCAACTCAACTAGGCTCTCTGGGATTATGGTCTAAGTTATTTTACAAGCTCCACGCTCAAATCCATTGGTTTACACAGAACACAATGGGTTCAGAACACCATCTTATCCCCTGGCTCTGAAGCTCTCGACTTTCTGGCTCCAGGCTCTGGTTCTGGCTCTGGTGCTTGGCTCTAGCTCTGGTTTTCTGCAAGTTTCAACTCTTTGGCTTTTCACTTAAACTCCAAGTGACTCCAAAGACTCCCTCAGCTGCTCTGTGCTTTAGCTTTTCGCTCTCTCTGCTCTATTGCTTCTGCCTGCTCTCCATTGAGCTCTCTGTCTCCTTTGAGGTACTTTTCTGGCTTTTCAGCTACCCCAGCTATTTCTCTGCATATCATCATCTCTCTGCGCCTCTGCCACTTCCCTGCTCCTTGTCAATTCGACTTGCCATCTGGCTCTGTGGCTCTATGGCTTCAAAATACATTATTGCCCGTAAAAACGCTCACTTGCAACGTGACATGAGGATATGGAGTGGTTATAGAGGTTTCAAGGCCTTCTCTTAGGCAAAAACCCAAAAACAGAGAAAATTTCATTACACAGAGATATCTGGAAAATACACTATCGGACGTGAAATTCAGATGTGAAATTCCATTCAATCGCCCCTAAAATCCCTATCAGGTCTGCCATTAGGCAACATATCGCATTGCATAAGTGTTTTGGGTAAAATCCCAAATACACGGGAAATACGTGAAAAACCCAACAAAACTCTTTCTATCGGACTTGAAAATTTATTACATCCACCGTATAATCATATCGGGTACTCCTTGGGTCGTTTTCACAAGCCCCACCGTCGATCTACGGGATCTCCGATCCAACGGTCAATATGCGATATCAGGTGGCTTAAGGGTACGGATGTTACTTGCCTGAAAAGGCAATTTTCCTCTCTCCTCCACCAACCACGCTTCGTTCATTTTATGGGATCGAGTAGAGCCGACCCAATACCATTTACCGCCTAGGCCCCACCTGAAATCCCGCTTACAGAACTCAAATTTTATAAATCGTGCTTATAATTCCCCTCCGGGTCCTGCTTTATCACTTCGGGTGTCTTTCCTTTATATTTTAGTTTTTACATCAAAAATCCTTAATACACAGAAAATCCCTTTTATCGGAACTCAAAATTTATCAGGCCTGGTTTATAAAACCCATCGGGTCCAGCTTTTGCTAATTGCTAGTCGCATTTATATCGCCCCTTTTACATCGTTACGATGAGATGTATCACAATCGCTCATCGCATAGGCTCGGCGTTCCTTCCCTTTACCCATGGCATCACTGACATCGATCTGCCGATATCAGCGATCGCAATCGCATTTCTTAGGGTCCCGCCATCAAACACAGGTCTATCTTTGACCCAATATATTAGAGATCGGAGATCGGGGGTCTCTTCCCTTTCCGTTTAAGTCCGCCTCTTGGACCCTTCTCCGATGCGATTTCCCTTTATAATGGTTTTTTCCATTTTTAGGGGATTTTGCCTCTTTTTCCAAAGAACAAAAGGGCAACTTCTTTCTGCGATAACTTCTGCATCCTAAGTCCATATTTTCCCATTCAAATTGCAGTAGATTCAGAAGGAAAGATCTCTGCAATGGGGCTATTTCCAGGAACATCCTTGGACTTTCATTTTCCTCTGTTAGGAACACTTAGACTTGGAAGTCTATCCAAAATCCGTTTTGGATCAGTTGAGTTCCTCCATGAGATGAGGAAACTTCTGCTGAACCTGGTCACTGGTGAAGGAGTTGGCCTGCTTTGATAACTCGATATAGTTGGATCCTTTGCTGTCGGGTGTTCTTAATCTGTGTGTCCATGATTCGATCAATTGTGGTTTGTTGCATGCAGTCTAGGTTTAACTATGTTGGTGTGAGTTGTTCTGTGATGTTGGATGTGTCCAACAATGGTGGAAAGTAGGGCCGAAGGCGGTCCACATTGAACAATGGGTGTAGACCAAGGAATGGTGGAATACTGAGCTTGAAGGAATTGTCCCCTACTACGTTGGTGATGGTGTATGGCCTATATCAGCGCAGGCAGAGCTTACGGTGGGGCCCAATGAGGTGCTTCTTCTACAAATGTAGCTAAACTTTGTTGCCCACCTGGAACTTGTGTGGCACCTGATGTTGATGATGTTGTTGCTTCTGCTTAGCATTGTCTCTATCCAATATGTCATTGACCTATTCGCGAATGTGCTGAATGTGCTGAATGAAGCTGTTTTCCTTGTCGACTTTGGACTCGACATGAGCCAAATCTACCTGAGTAGCTGCAAATGATATGGCCACATCAATGGGACATAGTGGTTGGACTCCTAGGCCCACTTGAAAAGGGTTATGGCCACTCGAGCTATGGACAACCCGGTTATAGCTATGTTGGACATAGGGGAGGCTCTCATCCCATATGCATGGATGATTTGAGTTGTACATGTGCATAATGTATACGATCATCCTTTTGACAACCTTTGTTTGGCCATCAGTTTGGGGATGCAAAGCTGTGGACTTAGTGAGTTTGGTGTCCAGCATCAACTATAAATTGGACCAAAATGTACTGAGGAACTTGCTATCCCAATCTGAGATGATAAATTGTGGGATCCCAAAGTGTATCAACACTTTTTCAAATAAGAGTTTCGTAGTGGCTTCTACTGTGATATTCTTCTTGTAGGCTGCCATAATGGCCATGTTTGAGAATTTGTCAATGACCACAAAAACAAAGTGATTTCCATGCTTAGTAGAAGGAAGGCCCTTCATGTAATCCACGAAGATGGATTCCCAAGGTCGATTAGGGGTAGGAAACAAAGTATAGAGGCCTTGCTTCTTGATGGTCAGTTTGGAAATGGCGGAGGCAGTGTAGGATCTGACGTACTTCTCAACATCATGTCGAAGATTCATCCTATAGAAATACTTCTGCAGTACTACCACTGTTTTCTCGACCTCGAAATGTCCAACAGCCTGACTGTAGTGCACTTCCCAAATAATCTTGGAAATCTCACTTGAAGGAACACAAAGGTGTCCCTTGTGGAATAACAATGCATCCTAGAGGTGAAAATCTAGCACTTGCTGACCCTCCAAGAGCGTTTGGTATGTGTGGCTGAATTCTGGGTCGCTTTTGTAG
The DNA here is from genome assembly GCA_000404065.3 of Pinus taeda. Lineage (NCBI taxonomy): Eukaryota > Viridiplantae > Streptophyta > Pinopsida > Pinales > Pinaceae > Pinus > Pinus taeda. The sequence goes on along the minus strand of APFE031451819.1, from coordinate 289,956 downwards.
AGAAGTGTCCAATCAAAAGTCTCATGCCCATAAGAGTTGAGCACAGTGGTTAATGCCATGATCGGGGGTCGGCTGAGGAATTTTGCAACATTATTGATGCTACCTTTCTTGTACTTGATATTCAAATGGAACTATTGTACATACATGGACCACTTTTGTTGGCAATCATTCTGCAACTTCCCTTGCATTTATATGAACTGCAGGGGTCGGTGGTTTGTGTGGATGACCGTTTCCTTCCCCAAAATGTAATGCTTCCATTGTCGGCAGGCCTGCAAAATGGAATACATCTCTTTGCCATAAGTGGGATACTTCCAGACTGTTTCTAGAAGTGTCTCACTTTGATATGCCACTAGATGCCCCTGTTGAGCAAGGACTACCCTAATAGCATAGTCAGAGGCATCTGTCTTGATCTCAAATGGTTGTTGCAAGTCTGGTAATGTGAGAATTGGTGCAGAGAAAATGCAATGTTTCAACTCTTTGAACACCTTATGTTAAGATTTAGACCAAAATAATTTTTCTTTTGCTGCTCCCTTGGTGACTTGACTCAAGGGCCAAGTGATATGAGATAACCCCAACATGAACCTACGGTAAAAGTTGGCAAGACCCATAAAGTTGTGGAGCTCTATTAGAGTGGTTGGGGCTGGCCAATCTCGAATGAATTGGATCTTGAATGGATCCACATGCAACACCCGTTCATCAATAATGTATCCTAGATACTGAACCTAGGTCATACCAAAAGTGAATTTCTCCAAATTGACACACAACTTGTGTTGTCGCAGTGTTTGGAGAACCTGTCGGATGTGGTAGAGGTACTCTTCCCAACTCTGGGGGAAGAATAGGATATCATTCAAGTATACCACTACAAATGAGTTGGTGAATGGCAACAAGATGTCATCCATCAACCTCATGAAGGTTGCAGGAGCATTCGTCAACCTGAAAGGCATAACCAGCCACTCGAAAAGGCCCTCCTTGGATTTGAAGGCAGTCTTCCACACATCAAAGGGTTCAATTGGTACCTGGTGATATCCAAACTTAAAGTCGATCTTGCTGAAATAATTTTCCCCCTTGAGTTGGTCCAGGAGGTCATCAATCCATGGGATCAGGTACCTATTCCAGACAATGATCTTGTTCAACGCCAAATAATCAATACATAGTCTCTACATCTCATCCTTCTTCTGTACCAACACGATTGGGCTCCCATAGGGTGACGAACTCGGCCGGATGTGACCTTTCTACAATAGCTCTTGAATCTGAATCTTGATTTTGTCGTTCTCTAGAACAAAATGCCGATATATGGGTCCAATGGGCAATGTCTCACCTGGGTTCAGATCGATGGAGTGCTTGACCTGACATTGCAGAGGCAACCCTGTGGGGGAGGTGAAGATCTCCTCGTACTCCTCCATGACCTTGATCATATGTTGTTTTCGTGTGGAGGGGCCCTGTCTAGAGGTTGTGGCCACTATCTTCTTCTATCCCTGAGGGCATATCATCATGAATTTTTTTTTCTTGTTTTGGAAATGAGCTTACTACATTGTTTTGCTGTAACCAAAGAGATGGCAGTAGGCGGTGCTACCTCCAGTATCCTATACGACTTATTTCCCAAGGTAACAATAATAGCGCGAGGCCTTGAATCATATACACCATGTCACTTCCGCAAGTATGGTTGTCCTAATAACACATCACAAACTTCAAGAGGAGCAACATCACATAATAACTCATCCATGAAGGGCTTGAAGTTGTATGGAAGGTGACACTGTTGGCTGACGTGAAGGTCCCGTCCTTGGTGAAGCCACCAGATGGTGTATGGTTGTGGGTATGATGTGGTTGGGAAGCCTAGCCACTTCACGACCTCTGCTAAAATGAGGTTCTTTTGGCTCCCACTGTTAACAATGAAATATACTGAGGAACCATTTACCCACATCTAGGAGTGGAAGAGGCACTCTTCCTCCTTTGGATCTTCAGTTTCCTCCTTTTGGATCTTCACAATGGAAATAGTGGCGTTGGGCTCCGTATCGATAATCTTCTTCCCTTTATCATTCCCCTTGTCGGGTTTTGACTCAGAGTCAGAACATGCATATGATTCAGAAGCCTTTAGCTCGACCACCAGTGACTACTTGGCCTGACACTCACTTGTGTTGTGAGTGGAGCTCTTATGGAACTCACACCACTTTCCTGTGTCCTTCTTCAGTTTCATGGTGTTGTTCTTTGCTTGCGGCTTTGTCAGGTTGTCCTGGGCCGCCCTGCCTTACCTTTGACCTTAGTTTTGCAGTTTGGAGCACCTTTCCCTTGCTTCGAATTCACAGATCCAAAGTCTCGCTTTTTTTGTTTTTTTTTTTGTTTAAGCTTTTGCTAGATCTTGACAGCGTATTAGTACACCATGCCGCGTGAGGAGATGTCCAGGAACTCCATCTCATCTTGGATGTACCTGTGTAGGCAGCCGCAGTACTTGACTACCAAATGTTTCTCAGAATCCTTGATACCCAATTTTGTGTGAAGGGTATGAAAAAAATTGGTAAGCTCCGACACTTCTTGGTCCCTTCCCTGTCACAACGTGGTCCACTTTATGTATTTATCCTCATAGCTCTTGATAGGGTAGTAATTCTCCTTGATGGTGTCCTAGAATGAATTCCAAGTGGGTGCGGCTGAAAATTGTGAGGGAACACTTTCATCCTTCTGCTCACAGTGGGTTTCCCACCAGTCCTTGACATGGGGGGAAACTTTGAGAAGAGAAAAAGTAATCTTTTCCTAACTAGAAAAATCATGAACAAAAACATATCCTTCTAATAGATTTAACCATTTATCTACGACGTCTACATCTATTTGACCTTCAAATATGGGAATGTCAAAGTTTACTTGTACCTTAAAAGGAGCAGCGCCCCCAAAGTGGCCGCTGGATGTGGATGCGCTGTTGGTGGGCAACCGTTGAAGGATCTTGACAAAGTTATCCATCATCGCATTCCTTTGTTTCTTGAGGGACTCCTCGAGCAATATTTTGATAGCATCTCCTGCTCCCTCGTCTTTCTTTTCTTCCCCCATGGGCTTTCGTCGAGGTTTATGAGGCTGATCTTGCAAAGGTTCAACCAAATCGAGCCCTAACTCCTTATACCTCAACCTCGTTGGGGACATGCAAAGAAAAAAAGAGAAAGAGAAGACCGCTTTGATACCACTGATCCAAATTTAAATAGGAACACAACAAATTACATATATAACCACAAATACCAAGATGCAACAGAAATAACACTTCATTTCATTAATATCAAATACTGAAATATGCTTACAAATAGAATGGAAATAAGACTAGCTCGGGTGATGGTAGCTTATCTCTTAGAAGAGATGTGGCGGCTACATGCCTCTGAACTGTGTTACAATGAGGCTTGAAGTCCTATTTATTATTGAGAAACAATGGCAAACCCTAAACATCCAAAAACCTAACCATCGGACATGAAACACCAAACTATGGGCCCCATTGGGGTAAGTTGGCATATCAACTTCCCCAGGTCATAACTTTGGCATATGATCTCCGTTTGACGCACATGATACCTCGTTAGAAAGAACTATCCAAGGATTGCAATTGTTGACAACGAATATCAGGTTGAAAACTCATATTCGATGTTTTTGTTTTTCCCAAAAAACGTCGTTTAGGGCCTTAAAACGGCTTCGAACGTTCAAGACCCAAAAAACTGCTAAAAATAGTAAATTATGCTATAATTAAGGAAACTGAATTGAAAGAAACAATGGTGGGGTCCAAGTGGAATAGGCGGGTGGCCACCAATATCCACCTGGATCAATAAAATATAAAACATCATACCCATATAAAGTATGGAAATGTGACATATCGATGGTCATATGGTAGGTATTGGTTCTGCCTACTGGCCTGTTGCATAGTTCTGTAAGTACCCCTCCAACCAGTTGTTAACAATCTTGGTCTGCCCATCTATTTGGGGGTGGTAGATGGTACTGGAAGTGTGCTCAGTTCCCACCAACCTGAAAATATCCTGCCAAAACATCCCCATGAAGCGATTGTCCCTATCACTAACTATGGTTTTGGGAAGACCATGCAAACGGAAGACCTCTCTGAAAAACAACTCTGCAACATGCAAAGCATATTATCGGATGGGGATAAAAATGAAATGGGCATACTTCGTCAACCTTTCCACCACCACGTATATGCATTCATGACCCTACACCATGGGAAGTCCTATGATGAAGTCCATCAGGATGCTCTCCCATTTCCCCTCTAGAATGGGGAGCAGTTGTAGTAACCCAGTAGGATGGGCCAACTTTCCCTTGTTCCTCTAGTAGGCTTCACACTCTTGTACATGCCTCAACTCGTCCCCCTTGAGGCTCTTCCATGTGAAACACTCCCTGATCATCCTGCAATTCTTCAGGAACCCCTTCGTGTTATGACAGTGGTGAATCATGTGCTACATGGAGAATCCTCTCCCTCAAATGTGAACTTGGTACAAAATATATGCCCCCCTTATAGTAAATGACATCTTCCATCACTCGGTAGCACTCATTCCCATGATTACCCTCCAAGATCTCACACACCCATTGATCCTTGGAGGACTCCACCAAGAGCTGTGCCTTTCAATCATGGTAGATTCTCATGAGTGCAAGTGTTGCATGCCTCTTGGATAGGGAATCTTCCACCACGTTATGCTTGTCCTTGACATACTCTATGTAAATATCATAGGCTAGAATCCTACTGACCCATTTCTGTTGTCTATCATTGAGGCCCTTCTACCCCGGAAAGTGGAAAATACAATTATTATCAATCTTCACTCTAAAACTATTGCCCACCAAGTATTGTCGGAATTTGGCCAATGCATGCATGATGGCCAACTTCTCCTTGTCATAGATAGAGTCCAATCTTTCATGACCAAGGAGCTTTCGACTCTCAAAATTAGTTGTCGGGTGGCCTCCCTATGACAATACGACTACAATGCCTTCACCTAATGCATCACACTCCAAGGTGAACAACTGTGTAAAATCAAGTAGAGCCAACACCATACAATTGCTCATCACCTCCTTGAGGTGCTCAAATGATGCCTGTGCTCTGTCTGTCCATGCAAATTCCCCTTTCTTGGTTAGATCTGTGAGGTGTGTTGCTAGCTATGAGAATCCCTTTATGAACTTCCTGTAATACATGTATATTCCCACAAATCCCCTCCACTTGGTCACATTTCGGGGAACTGGAAATTCCTAGATGGCTCTAATCTTCTCCTCATGCACCCGCTCTCCATCCTCTCTGATAATGTGCCCCAAGTAGAGAATCTCGGTTAGCCCAAACCTACACTTGGACAAAATCACATAGAAATGTTGTCCCTCTAGAATATGAAGCACCTCCTATATATGTTGCATGTGCTCCTCCCAAAGGGCATAACCAAGAACTCGAAATGGCAATAATAACACTTGAATGTTGTCTTGGGATATCCTGATCCCTCACCTGAATCTGGTGGTACCCTGAATGTAGATCTATCTTAGAGAAGTACTTATCTCCTCTAAGCTCATCCACCAACTCATCTATGTGGGGAATGGGGTACTAGTTCTTCAAAGCCTTCTATTTAAGGGCTTTGTAATCAATGCACATTGACAATGTACCATCCTTCTTCTTTACAAGGACAATTGATGAATCGAAGGGGCTAGAGCTTGTGCCCCAATGCTAGTAACTCCTGAATAGCCTACTCAATCTCATCTTGATAGGCCTTTAGATGTCTATAAGGGGTTGTGATGACTACCTACACCCATGAATCTAGATCAATGGTGTGCTCAAACCCTCTGTCAGGTAGCCTCCTTGGTGGGATGTCTCCAAACACTACTGGGTATCTATCTAGGATGGCCTAAATATCTCGATGTGGTGGTTAGGGCTAGCCCCCTACCTCAGAAATCCTCAAATCCATTCCCCACTCAATTTCCCCATGCCTTAAGTTGACCTCCATCTGGTGTTTTGAGACCGTTTGTGGTGGATATGAGTGCATGCCCCTCAAGACAACTAACTTCCCATCCATCCCCATGAACTCCAACTCTAACTTTCATGAATCTCTGGTAAAGTTCCCAAGAGAATAGAGCCACTGGACACCCATCACCACATTAGTGTCTGAAATATCCACCATGAAGAAGTGGTCAGTCACTAGGTAATTCCCCATGGTCATAGTCAAAGAGAGGACATATAAGGTGCACTGCATGGTCCTTTCCCCTATAACAAAGACCGAGAAACCCTCAAAATCGTTTGTAGTGATGCCCCTCCTTTATACCATATGTGAATCAATGAAGTTGTAGGTGTCCCCAATGTCTATGAAAACTGAAACATGTTGCCCCTAGCCTGTGCCTCAGATCCTTAGGGTCAAATATCTGGGAACCCCATGTAATGAAGTAAGTACTCCCCCAACTGGTGCAAAAGGTGCTCCAATAGGTGGTGGTGGAGGAGGTGGTCCCATTGCTACATCAGGCTTGTTGTCAACCCCATCTACTTCGTGATCTTTGTTATCCTTCTAGTCACTATCAGAAAAAACCTCAATATAATGGGCCTTACCCATGGTGCATCAATGTCCTGGTGCCCAAAGCTCCTAGCACGAGAAACACAACTTCCTCTTTTGGAGATCTCTCCTAGTCTCCTCATTCAATTGTCTATGACCTTGGTTAGCTCTCGGTAGTGGGGCCCTGGTGTCACGACCCCTGGGAGGGAAAGGAGCTCGGGGTGGAATTGGTGCCCTAGTCTTGGGAATTGCATCGTGCAAATCTCGGGCACAAGTCACTGCCTCTTGCAACATGGTTATTCTGCGAGATCTCACTAGCCCACACAAGGGCTCAAGAAACCCCTCCACAAAAGTGTATACCCTCATAGTATCATACAGGTCTGACACCATCACATATACCCTAAAAAACTCTGATATGTAATGCTCAGGGCTACCGATCTATTTGAGCTGATTTAGATATCTACAAAGCGCCTCTGGGTCCCTCTTGTCAAAGTGCTCCAAAAACCTCTATGTGAAGTCCTCATAAGAATTCACGCTTATATTCCCTAGTGTAGTCATCCCATGGAACCACCAAGCGTGTGCCTCCCCCTCCAAGTGTAAGATAACCATCTTGATGGTCTCCACCTCTGCCATTTGATTGAGCTGGAAATACGTGTCCAACTTCTCTACCCAAGCCCCAACCTTGCACTTAGAAGACCCATCAAATGTGGGGAGGTAGATCCCCCTTATGGTACGATGTAGCTCTAAGTTCTGTGTGCCTAAAGCCCCTGTTCCCTTGCCCTTCTCGTTCTGTTTGAGTTGGTAGAAGTCTTGGAAGGATAGTGCAACTCTGAAATCATCTCCCATAGACCGTCACTCCCAGAAATAGTCTCACATGGGAATTTCGTCCTACCCAACCCACTCACCTAGTCCTAAGGGAAAAAATGTGGGAAATGTGGTTCTGGTTGGCCCATTAAAGGCATGTGGGTGAGTCACCTATGAATGGTGGTTGTACTAGTGGTAAGCCCCTGAAATTTCCCCAAATGTCCTGATTCTGTTGCTTAATCTCCTCCAACATCTCCTTCTGTCTTCTGGCCAAGTCATTTGTGACTTTCAAGAGGCTATCAAGCACTCCCTCCTCTTTTATATTTGGTTCCCACATGTCTACCTCCTCCACTGCTTGCTCTGGGGCCTTAGTGCCAGGTGTGATCTCCAACTCTCTCTCTCTCTGCTCTGGTATCTCTGCCTCTGGTAGGTAATGCTCTTCTTATCCTCTAAGCTCATAGAAATAATCCCATGACTGAGCCAGTATCAGAGCTATGATACCACTTTAATATCCCTAAGGGAAAATTAAAAATGATAAACAAATCATCAACAATACATGCACAACAAAATTCACACATAACATTAAACACCCAAAAATTCTCTAAAAACTACGTGAAATTAAGCCATTTTCATTATAAATAATTGGGGTACAATATAGTATGGAATGTATGCACCTGGGCTTGCCAAAGGCAAGATAAATAAGTCCCAGGTGAAGAAAACAAGTGTCTGAAACGCTGGAAAGATATCCCCTTCTATGCTCTGCACAAGCCTTGGAAAATCACATTGTTGGCTAATAAAAGTATGCTATTTGACCCACTTCCAGTGGTTAAAAAATTATGAGAAATTATCCTCAGTCTCTCCTCAAATAACCCACCAAAACCCAAAAAGGATTTGGCCTAGTTCTGACCCTCGAAATTAACCCCAATTTCCATATGCTCCTCCAACTGTTGGGTAATTTGGCCCACTTGAAAATGTCACTGATGGAATTCCCTAAAATGTGAGCAAAGGCTATAAAAAATTCCCCTCCAGGTGTCTCCATAGGTATAAGCTCAATTCAGCTCCAAAATCCTATTCTACCAGCTCCCACATGTAGCCCATAAATAGCATCTGCGCAAGCCCACATAATCTCTTAAAAGGTGATGAGGCCACAATAAAAATTCCACAAAAATGTGCCCAAAACAACCTCCAAATATTCAGCAATTTGTAGTCCAATTCTCTCCCTAAAAGCCTGACAAGGATGCTGCTCCACAACTGACTCTCCCAAGAAGCGTGTATTCCCCAACTGTGCCCAGTTTGCTAAGAAAGGCCCACAAATTTTCTTGAATAATCACCGAAACAACTCTACAATGTGAAATGAAAATCCTCCTAGGGATGGCACTCGAAGTCCACCAAAGGTAGGGTGATATTTCCGATTGGAGATATCATGTGTTAATCAAAACTATGTTTACCTAGCTAAATAGCTTGAGTAAACAATGGTTCGTATGTCAAATAAGCAAACCAAAATGACTAATTGTCCCCCTATTTGTAGTTCCTGGCCCTTATTTCGCTTTGGGCTTCACCCCCTTTGAACTTCTTCTTCCTTCTTCTCTCTCAAAGTCGAATTCTCCAAGGGGTGCATATTCCCTCATGGAGTGGCCCCCACCTTCAATTAGCTCCATGATTTTCCCTTTTCCTATATAGTGGAGTCCTTTCTCACCAAAATTTAGTTCTTCTTTGGCTTTACTCACTTTTCCTAAGTTGTGAACCACAATTTAATATACTTAGGAACAATTGCAAAATTTGTGTAACTGCTTGGTAATTTTAAGTAGAGGGGATATCACAAGATTTTTAGGTAGAGCCTCAATGCATCCTGTAGCGGAAACATCTCTTGCTCCAGAATCAAGTAGTAGAGCAAGTTGAAGTGCGTGGAAGCACTTTAGGGCTGAGGAAGTTACATGGTAAAACAATTGATCAGATGCATACATGATAGTTGGTTTTCAGTTATGGGTGGATTCATCAAGGGAATTGGAGTCCTTTGAGAGATGGTACACGCATGTGTTCAGTTTCAGCGAAATGTGCTTGATATAGGAAGGTAAGGTAACTTGTATATTTATATATTTATTTATGCACTGACATTTGTGTGTTTATGACATTATGATGCAGGGAATTGCATGGCAAAAGAGACTACCATGAAATCTTGAAGAAGGCTCAGCTTGAGCTTTCCTTTGGAAGCACTGGGAACCATGGGGTTGAGTCATGGTGTATGTTGCTAGTTTTGTGATTTCGGTATTTTGTGATTTGTTTGTGCTTGATTTTCGGTTTTGATTATGTTTGGTGTATGGCCATGTCACTTTGTTGTGGTTGCTTGGATTTTTATGTTTTCTTCTTGTTCTTTCCTTTTATGTTTTGAGGTCCTTGGGAATTGGTTGGGGGGAGATGAAAGTTAATGGAGCTTGTGAAGAGCTTAATGAAACCCAATAGGTAATGTAAGACCTAGATGAAGCCCGGTGCATGCATAAGGGGCAACGCAAGGAAAGAATATGACAACTAGTTGGGTTGGTTAGGTCCATTGGGGTAAATGGATAGTGGTAGGACAATCACGAGAAAGGTAACATGTAAGGTAAAGTACAAGTGTATCAGGTGTCAGATGCCTTGGCTATGTTGGGAACTATTGTTCCCAATGTTGTGCATGTTGTGCATGAATAAAGGAAGTTCTCTTAACCTTAACCTTATGATATCTAGTAATTTTGTTGTGATCATGATTATGCTTATGTCTATATGTGTGTGTGTGTATGAATTCCATTATCTAACAAGGTCATTAGGGATCATTCTTGTGGAAGAATGATTGTTTATGCAGGTGAAAGACATGAAAAGGTTCCTGGATTATGAGGAATCAAGTGGGCAAGTAGCCCTGATAGATCTATGAGGTTAGTATCCAGTGGATTTGATTTTGACAATATGTGCTTATAATTATGCCTATGTTTATGTTATGGACAATAAATGTTGAAGGATACATCAACATAATGAAAGCAATGCGATCTGCGGCATGCTGGGACAAGCATGGGTAGTGGAAAGAGCCACAAATCTTGGATTTGGATTGTGGATGCACATAGTAAAGCATGGGAAATACACTAGAGGAAAGGTTGTCTAGTAGAGACAACGTGGTCTCTAGATTTGTAGTACTACTATTGTGCATATGTTAAACATGTTTTGTTGTGCACATGTGGTACTGTGTCATGAGTATTGTGTAGTCATTGTATCATAACATGTGTATTCATTGTATTATACTGTGTATGTATATGTGTTGTGATTGTATAGTGGGTGTAGGTGTATGTGTTGTGTTGTACACTAGGTGTATGTGTATGTGTGGTGTTGTACACTGAGTGTAGGTGTATGTGTTGTACACTGGATGCAGGTGTATGTGTGGTGTTGTACATCGGGTGTGGGTGTATGTGTTATGTTGTACATTGTGTATGTGTTGTGAAGGGGATTGGTTCTCGAGTTCCCTATGGTTGTGGGTTGGGACAAACACTCTGGAGCCCTGGAACAACTTAGTTTGAGTTACTAGCTCTTGGAGCCATAGGTTGGGACAAATGCTTTGGAGCCCTTAGTGGGTTGAGTTACTAGTTCCTCGAGCGATGGTTGGAACAAACACTTTGGAACCCTGGAAGTATGTTGGTTGAGTTACTAGTTCCTGGAGCCCTAAACAACTTGGGATGAGACCAATTTTTATTTGTTGATATTGAGGGTAGTGGTGATTTAGTCTCTGGATGCCCTTGTTGTGGATATTGAGGGTAGAGGCGGTTTGGTATTTGGATGCCCTTGTTGTTGATATTGAGGGAGGAGGCAGTATAGTCTCTGGATTCCCTTATTTCCTTAAAGAAAAGGGAAGTCAATGGGTGCTTGCCAGGTTTGGAAACCAATCCAGTGTGTATACGTGATTGAAGAGAAGAGAAGGCATTGGGTGCTTTCTGGGTTTGGCAAACGATTCAGCGTGTGTACAGAAAGGACAAAGAACAAAGGTATAAGGAAAGAACCATTTGAAAGATAAGTATCAATATTTTATTTCAATTTTTAATTATGCACATAGTTTATGATTCCGATTTATGATGGTTGCATTTTGAGCTAACTGAATGTGATATGTTTATACATGATAATTTAGTTAAAGAGCTAGTTTGACTTGTTGTGATAGGAAGTAAACAAAATTGCAATTGTACCTTATTGACGAGCCACCAATAAGGTATGATTTGAATTTTTTTCAATTCCTTTTGAGTCTAATGGAGATTATGTGCTTAGTATAGGAAAGCAGGGAAATTCCTAGGTTGGGTAGTTGAAATTGACTTTAAGAATTAGCAGCACCAACAAAAAGGAATTGGAACAGGCAACAATATGTCGGTAAAGCATTCAAGAGTAGGGCCATTGTGGGACACTGTTACCCAATAGTGTCCATTGATTTCTATGAGCATGCTATGACTGGTATGATGGTTTTGAGGCAAGGATATGCCTTGGTTTTTGGACCTTCTGATGCAAGGAAACCATGCCAAGGTATGGATTTCCCGAGGGACTCTGTAGCAGAGAAGGGGATGCCATGGAACTTGGAAGGTGAGTGACTGCATGGAAGGGGGTGACAAAATTTCCCAAGGGACTGTGTAGCAGAGAAGGGAAGGTCAGGGAATGAATTTGTTTTGGTCATTATCATTGCCATATGGAATTAGAAGGACATTGGGAGTGTTCTTTGGAACAATGAGCCGGTAACTGTTCAATGAGGGTACAAGTAGCACAAGGATCGTAACACTAGACATTGGATGCAAGTTTGACTTTCACAGTGGATTATGGACTTCTTGTGAAGGAGATGAATCTTGGTACTACTTTGAGGGTGGAGGTGTGAGCCTCTAGACTCCCTTGTTTCTAATGCATGCATCATATCCTTTTATTTGTTGGTTAAAGAAAATGTGCATATGTATGTATGTGTATATTATTGTGAATACTTTATCGATCCAGATTTATAAAGCTCCATAAACAATATGTCTGTTTGTTGGTTAAAGCAAATGTGTATAATTATATGTGGTTGTTAATGTAACTACTGTAATGAGTTGTTTTATAAAGCTCCAGTAAACATAATGATTGTTATGTTTTTAGTAGTGGTCATTATAAATACTGCAACAAGCTGTGTTATAAAGCTCCATAGGCAATATTTTTTGTTTTCAGTGGTTTTTTGGTCATAGGTGTCATAGAGCACCTAGGATGGCGTTCCCCCAAGGGGGAGGGGTTTGAAACAACCCCGGGTTAAAGTTTCATGTAATAAAGGAAAATAAAGGCAAAATAAGACCAAGGTCATGAGACACATATTCCAAGCTGAATGTTGGGCAAGCACTTTAGTGGGCATCACTTGAGGCTTAATAATCGATATGGAAATTGGCAAAGGAAAAGAGGCAATAATTAACATTTAATTATTAAAATAGGAGAAAATGATTGTAAAGAGACACAAATTTGCATGTTAATGAAATTAGAGAAAAATGAAGAAAAAAGGAGACATCAATGATAAAAAAAGGCACTTGAGAAATAATTGACAACTTTTTCCCATCTTTGGAAGGAGTGTAGCAAAGGAAAGAAAACAAGCACTTGGACAAGCAAGCAAAGTAAGGAAAATGAGAAGCAAAGGAAAGCGAAGGAAAGCAAGGAGATGATTGGATGAACAACTTTAGAAGGAAAATATTTAAGGTAATAGGTTGCATGTGTGATTTCCTTGCTGGGATGTAATGCATGGTACATGCATTTGTCTATTTGGTTATTTTGCTATCATCAACATGGGTTTTTCCTAGTTTGATAGTGGTTTCATCCTTGCCTTGCCATTTCCTGGATAGCCACGGTGTGACGGGGTTCATTATTGGTTGAACTTTGGATTTCCATAAGGTTTTGGAACTAGGTGAGGTGGTCTCAGGAAAATCCAAAGGGTTGGGGGTGGAAATGGTTTTTTTCGCGAACCCCTTGACATGTGGGTGGAAATAGGAAAATTCCTCAAGGTATGGTGAAGGAATTCTAAGGAATCAAAGCTTGGTTTGGCTTTGTTATCTTAGGACCTGTTTAGGTGAGATCAAAATAGCTTGAGGGTGGAGGTGGTTTAACCTCTGGAGTCCCTGGTTGATTATGTCTTGGTTTATCCCATGAGATCCCACATTCATGCTTGGAATATGGCATGGGGGTGATTGGATGAAAGAAATATTTGGTATAGTCCAATCTATGGTCGGGTGGTATGTGGAAGTCCCTGAATCAGTTGGATTTTGCATAAGTTAATAAGAGTTATTTTCCTATTGTTATCTATGAGCACTTGTACTTGTTATTATGTTGATTTGATGGTTAATTTGTGAAGGTTAATATTCTTGATATAAGCTGGTTATAAGCATGGTTCTATGATGTGCTCTAGCTATGGCTATTGTCCATGATTTGATAAGTATTTGAATGGTTGATGAATGCATGAGCTAACAAGTGTTGTTGCAACTACTTGATAGGGCATTAGACCATCTTGTTGATTCTTAGATGAAGTTCAAAGGTTTATGATCAAATATGCATTCATGACCTGTAGCTTACAAGTTTACCATATGTTTGATGAGATGTCTAGTGTGTTCCATGCAGTCTAGGTCAAGTTATGGCTTCAATTTTGAATGCTTATCATTTCTGTCATGTAAATATGATCTGGAAAGTTACAAGAACTTCTGGGTAGTGGTATGGAGTATATATTGGAAAAATGGCTCAGATCATGGGATTGTTGGCACAAAACATGGGAATTTAGGCCATAAATGCATGGAAGCAGGCCTATGCATGCGGTTGGAGGTCTATAAGTACACTATTGCCTTTTTGTGCATGTAGTTGGGGTGTTAGGTCAGTGAAAAAGGGTTTTAGCTCAAGGATTGACCACCTAGGGTAGTTTGCAGCCTTCTGAGTGGTCTGTTGTCTTTGCGGGATGTCAGTAAAGTTGTCGGTTTGTTGGCCCCACTTCCATAACTAAAAATTGGAGATCAGGTCATGTCATAGTATCACTCACCTCACATATACCCCAGGGAGCTTGTAAAAGTGGGTAAATGTGGGAGGGGTGGTTACACTTTCTTTCAATTCAATTATCATTACCATAGCAATTATGATAATTCATTCGTGTTTGGACACAATTTCTGTTACATTGCTTACTATCACCCCAGATGTTGTCTAAGGTTATAGTTGAAGAAAACTATTGTTCATCATCAATATTTCATATATTGAAAAATTCATGAAGAAATTCTCAATTTGATTTTTCCTTGATTAAATTGAGAAAATTCAAATTTCCACATTAGGAGACAACTTGGATGCAGTTAAATTTTCTGACATGGATTGTGTCACCTAATTTACTCAGTAAATTCAAGTTGGAGGAGTTAGAGTTATGTTATTCATGTGTAATTTCTAATTTGTAGCAATGAAGGTTAGTTATCTCAAGTTGTTTTCAATTAAACTAGTTCGAACTATTGGAGGAACTAGTGGAAGGTCAGTGGTGCAGTGGGGCTTCAATCAAACTCAGTGATCACCCAATTAATTGATAAATCAACCCAAAATAACAAGTTCATGTCGAGAATTCGAGCTCCCCAACTGTGGATTCCAAGGCAGTGTAACATTAATTGTAGATTAGTGTTGAGTGTACATGTGTTGCAATCAGTTCGATGATCAACCCTGAGGAATTGTAGAATTATTTTGGAGAAATTCCTAAATAATAAGGGCCTAATTTGTCAAGGAATTGTGTAAGGAATAGTGAGTAGAGAGATAGGTTATGAACTTTCAGGTTGTGATCAATTGAGAAAAGAAATTATAATACATCTCTGTTCATCAGATTAATGCAAGCAGGCATTAGGGTTTTTAGCAGATTTCTTTCCCCAGGAAAAATACTATTTGCGTGTGTGTGATTTCTTATTGCATGTCTGATATTTTTGTTCTAAATTGTGAATTAATGTCTGTAGAGGATTAAAGTAGGTTTGTGTCTTGTGATTTTGTTTAAAAATTCATAAGCAGTTGCAAATCTACATCATAATTGCTACATGGTATGAGAGCTGGATTCATATTAGAGTAGGAATTCTGAAATTGTTTCTCAAGAGGTTCGAATTTGGAGTTCAGTGCAATAGGATCTCTTTAGAGCTTAGAATATGGCCTACAATGGACTAAGGTTAGAGTATGCCTTGGAAGGAACCTCTAATTTTGTTACATGGAAGGATCACATGGAGTTGGTATTGGATGACAATGGATTGCTAGAATACATCAAGACAAATTTTGCAAAACCAATGGAATTTGATGCCCAGAACCATGCTCAGTGGAAGAAATATGTAGCCAAGGCGAGAATAATAATATTGAAGGGAGTATGTTTTCGTCACCAATATCCATGGGAAAGAAACTCCTTATGCAATGTGGTAGGCATTAACATATTTGTTCTAGAATAATAGTGACTAGAAGAAGCTAGAGCTCAAGGATAAACTTCGAAATATCAAGATGCAAAAGAATGACACTATTCAGCAGTACCTGAGAGGGTTCACGCAAGTTTGTTATGAGATTACAAGAGTTGGTGTTACTGTTTTAGATGATGATTTGGTAAGCCTAACCCTTCTGGGCCTTCCCAAGAGTTGGCATAACTACTAAGATTCGATGAGCGGGAGGGAGAAATTACTGAATTGGGAACGTTTATGGTCTGATTTGGCACAAGAGGAAATAAGGAAGAATACCAGAGATGGGGCTTCATCCAAGGGTGAGGATGAAGAAATATTTTCATTGGTTGGAAAGGGAAAGAAGGGAAAAGGGAAGAAATATCAAACAAAACTAGAATCCAGTCAAGGGGACAAGAAGAAACATTTTTCCAAAATTAAATGATTCCATTGTTATGAATTTAGGCACTATGCCACGATGTGTCCACACAAAAAGGCAAGAAATAAGACCTGAGGAGGAGCAATAGGTGAAGCCTTGGCTTCAAAGTTTGAGCTTAGATTTACCCTTGTCGCATGTATGGCCAACATAGTGATGGGGAGCGTGTGGTACTTAGACTTTGGTGCCTCATTCCACATGATAGGGTGTAGAGACTTTTTTCAGTGACTTGGAGGAGAAATATTTGCAAATTCACATCGAGATGGGGGGCGACGGAAGGTATAACACGAATGGATTTGGTACAGTCACCTTTCAGAGGGAGTCAGGATGTCCCCTCAGGCTCAAGGATGTCATGTTTGTTCTGGGCCTAAAGAAAAATCTCATCTCTATTGTAGTTTTGGAATACTATTGTTATGATGTGATCTTCAGCAAAGGAAAATCATTCCTGAGACACATAGCCACAGGAAAGGGGAAGCAAATCGAATTTCGTGTGTAGAAAATATATAAGCTAGATGTGGAAGATTGTGTTGGATTAAGCACTAAGGTGGAGAAAGTGTAGGGACGCAATCTCAGTGAACTTTGCACAAAAGACTTGGCCATTTGCATCATGGTGCCTTGAAGATCATGCAAGAAATAACCACAAACATCCCCAAAGGAGCACTTGAGCAACATGATGTATTTAAATTATGTACCTTAGAGAAGTACACAAAATCCACTTTCCATGATTGGGACAAAAAAACACATGCATTCCTTGAAAGGATCCACTATGATGTTTGTGGACCTTTCTCGACAACCTCCACTACTAGACACAAATATTTTGTCATTTTTAATTATGACTTCTCACGAAAGTCCTGGATGTTCTTCATGCAAAAGAAAGATGAGACATTCTCCAAGTTCATAAAATTCAAGGCACTGGTTGAGAAAGAAACCGACAAGAAGGTGAAGGCTCTTGGGAGAAATAATAGAGGTGAGTAAATTTAGAGTGAATTTAAAAATTTCTATGGAAAAGAAGGCATTCGACTAGAGTTGACAACACCCCAAAACCCACAACAAAATAGGGTGGCTGAGAGAATGAAATGTAGCATTATGGGAGCAATGAGGGCGATATTGCATGACAAAGGCCTACCTTTGCACTTGTTGGCTGAAGCGTGCAAACACAAAAATCTATTTGTAGAACAGGAGTCCTCATTGGATTCTGGTCATGATTACATCGGAGGAGGATTTATCAGGGAGGAAGCCGGATGTGTCGCACTTAAGGATTTTTGGAGCCTCTGTTTACTGTCATGTATCCAAAGAATCAAGGAAGAAGATTGCACTGACAACAAAATTGGGGGTATTTTTGGCTTAGACAAAAACTCCTCACAACTACCACGTGTACTTTCCACCCCTCAAAATGACAGTCGTGCGAAGGGATGAAAAGTTTCATGAGGAGAAAGCGATGTGGTTCTCTCTTGAGAGGGAGATTCAGATCCCACTAGAAGAGGAGATTTTAGCTCCAAAGGAGGAAACTTAGGAAGTTGTGGAGCAACCACAAATTGAGGAGCAAAGAGTGGAGACAACCACTCAAGCAGAACCATCCAGGGAAAGAAGGAAAAGAACCTAGGAAGTTGAAAGACTTGTGTAGGATGCAAGGGAGAATGTGGGTGCTCCTTCAAATCAACATAGGAATAGAAGGTTACATGATCGGTACATTGGCTACATGGCTCTAATGAGTAATCTTGTAGATACTGAGCTATCCTCTTTGAGGAAGTAGTGGAGAAACATGTATGGGTTGATGCAATGGTGGAGAAATACAAATACATTGTAAAGAAAAATGTTTGGGAAGTGGTCCCAAGACCAACTAATAAATTAGTTGTGGGTTTGATATGGATCTTCAAGGTGAAGCATGTATCAAACTGGAGCATAGAGAAGTGTAAGGCCATATTTTTGGACAAGGGCTACTCTCAATTTGACGGAATTGACTATGAGGAGACCTTTTCTCCTATAGCAAGGTACTCATCCATGAGAACAATTCTTGCTCTTGGTACATAGATGGGGTGGAAGATCCACCAGATGGATGTAAAAACTACATTTCTCAATGGAGTTATTGAGGAGGAGGTGTACATCAATAAACCAAAAGGTTTTGAGACTTTTGATCGATAGACTCTGTTGGATTTCCACGACCTTGGGTCTAGGTTAGAGTCTTAAAATCATTAACGCTACCAAACCAAGAATACCAACCATAAACTACTTTGCACAACAAAAATATAAAGTAGTAAATCATATATGCACAAGTATAAACAATTTTTAACAAATTTCACAATAATGTACAACCCCAATCTTCATTATATCAAAACAAATATGAATAATACAATAGTCTATGGTATACAAGTTACAATGAAAAACTTCGATGCAACTTCTATGTTGTATCTTGTCCTATTGGTCCTTTGCTTCCGTAGTGATTTATAGCTACCCCTTAGTACTTCAAAGGACTAAACATCGAGATTCCAGGAAGGCTGCCACCCAACACTGCTGCATGTCACTTTTGCTGCGTCTACACGGGCTCAGAAATTTCTATCTAGGTTGGCCAATTACTGAGCTCCAATCTTCCTTCTAGTAGCCTCTTTTGTCCATCAAAGATCTACTCATAAGGATGCAAACTTAATCCAATTTTCAACTATCTTTGTCACTTCAAGACTGCTAGTTTAGGGGTACTTTAGACATCCACACACTGTCCTCCAACAGTCCAAAGATGTCGAATCCACTTGCTGCAAGATCTTCTCCTAAGAAAGGCTTCTAAATCTCCAATTCAACCTTTCTAATTGGCTCCCACAAGCTACAATTAATCGAACTGATCCAAATTGGTCAACTCCTTGACCCAACTAACCTATGTAACACCCCCTTCTCCTAGGTCTACCCAAGCAACCGACCAGTTGGGTTAAAAATACGACGAGAGAGGATAATATAAGGGATTCAACTTCCTTGGTGACCTTAAGGAAATGGAATCAACAGAACACCTTAAACAAACCCCTCCACATCAACAACAACACCATTAGAAGACATGCCAGCCACTTTGACATCCTGTTCCTGAGTCCCACTAATGATTTAATACTTTTAACTCCTTGTAGATCCCATGCTATAGGAAAGATAATGACCATAAGCCAAACTCACTCTCATAGGCCTATGTGCCAATGTCCTTGAACTCTTTTCAACAAAGTTGTGCTAGGGTTCCCGAGATTTAAGCCACTTTTCTAGCCCAAAATCCTGGCCTCTACCCAGAACTTGTTAAAACCTCCATAATCCATCAAGGACATGATGACAAGATAAACAAATCAAAAATAAACCTCAAGGCTAGGTCTGAGCATCCCCAACCAGGGCTGACATTCTGTCAAACACTTGGCATCAATGCAACCTACAGGTCTAGGATACAAGACAAAGCATGAATGACTAAAAATACTTATGAAACATAACAAGAAGGATCACCACCTTGTCTATTGAACTATTATATCATCAATTAGGTTTTTCATCCATCCATTTAACAATTACAAGTAAATATATGAAATGACTATGACATGAACTAGTCATATAACCATTTATAAGCAGCATAAAACGATATAAATATCAGAGATATGAAAACCATTAAATCCACATATAAACCAATGCAAAATTAAGAGAACTTAGCTTTTATTAATCATAGACAAATCTGACTATGTTCGGGACTTCATCTAGTCACCCTTGTGCCTTATTCAAAGCATGAATGTGGGATCTGATAGAACAACCAATCCAAGAACAACCAAGGGAATCCAAAGGGTAAACCACCTCCACCCTCACAAAACAATGATCACACAAAAACTGATGCTCTCATAATAACCGAACCGAACTTGGAATTCCATTTGGAATCCATCACTATCCTTGAGGAATTTTGTTTCTCCTTGTCTATAAGGTTTTACAACAATCCAATCACGGATCACTAGGCCCTAAAACAAGACCAGTCTCTCAAGCTTTACCAGAATCCAAAGCTGGATCACTAGGCCCTAAACCGAGTCTTCACCCCCAAGCTTTACCATGTATCCCGCCAAAATGGGTCAAGGGATTCCTAGGCCTTTGGGAATGAAGCTTGAGACCACCTCTGCGTCAGATTTTGAAATCCATCCAGAAAACTAAAGCTCAAAACCAGGATAAACATCCCAACATACCATGGAATCTGGGAAAAGGAAAGGCTAGGCTAAAAACCACTATCATAACTCGACAAAAACCATGCCACCGACAACAAGAGAACCATGTCCAAACCAGATAGGAAATCACACATGGAAAAGGTTACCTGCAAGCATTCCTGCCGAAGCTACTTGATCTTGCTTTCCTTCCTTGATCCTTGCTTTCCTTTTCTTGCTTTTCCTTGCTTGCTCCAAAGCTGGAGTGCTCCAAGAAAACTCTAAGTGACCAAGAGTGAGAGAGAGAGAGAGAGAGAATAATGAGAGAGCTCCAAACATGAACTAACAAAAGGTTACCAACTGATCCTTAGAATCCTTTTTATTAATGAGGCCTTTATTTTCTTCCTCACATGCAACTTGTGACCTTTCACCTTACGTTTCTCGTATTTTCCTTTATTTTCATAAATAAATGTGCCAAAAATGCATCTTTTCCTTTTAATGCCTTAGCCTTAGCCTTAGCATTTGCCAAATTTCCTTAGCCAAAACACACATCTAGTGATGTGATTCCCATTAGGATATCTTTTCCAAACATTTAACTTGGAATAAGTATCCCTTAACCGTGGTCTTATTTTGCCTTTATTAACTTTTTATTACACAAAATTTTCCACCAGGAATGTTACAGAACCCTCCCCCTTGGGGAACACTGTCCTCAGTGTTAAACCACACCATGAACTTAGCAAATCAGCTGAAAAGCAAACATACTTCCCATGGAGATTTATAACTTAGCTCGTTGCAGTATTTACAATGAAAGACCTGGTCAAAGCAAAACATCATGACATCATGACAACATGACAATAACACAATCATAATAACATGACACCCATACCACTTATTAGAGCTTTATAAATTAGCTCATGGCATTATTTACATCCATATACATATATATACATATATTAAAACACCAGCAAAACATATGCTAAACATATACCAACATCAAACCAAAACTCATTTGCCTCAACCAACAAACAATGAAGGATACAAGGCCTGCATCTGATCTGCCATCTCCCATGTTGCTTATTTAGGTCCAAAGTGCTTCCACTACACTTTAACTTGCTTTATGGCTTTTTTTCTAAGCATGAGATGCTTCCGCTACAATATGCACTGAGGATCTAGATGGAACTCTCCTTCTTGCTCCACCTAAAATACAAACTAATCAATAACATGATCAACATCCTTCATATAATTCTTAAGCGATGAAATATGGAAAACATCATGGACTTTCACTGTTGGAGGTAGTGCAAGTCGATATGCCATTGGTCCAATCCTCTCAAGGATTTCGAAAGGCCCGCAATACCATGGTGCCAAGTTGGCACATGAACCCATCCTCAAAGATATTTTCTTGACCTTGATGCGCAAATACACATTCTCCCCAACCTAAAACTCCTTGAATACCCTATATTTATTTGTATAACTCTTCTTTTTATCCCGTGCTCCCTTTAGATTCTTCTTTATAACCTGCATTTCTTGCTCCATATCTGCCAACATATTCGGTCCAATAAGTAGCCTATTCACTGGATCACTCTAGCTAATGGTAGTGTTACAACTCCTTCCATACAATGCCTTGAAAGGATTCATCTTCAATGAATCCTAATAACCATTGTTGTATGAGAAATTAACCAATGGAAGGTACTCCTCCCATTTCCTCTGCTAGTGCATCATGTACATCCTTAATATATCATCCAAGATCTTGTTGACCCTCTCTTTTTGTCCATCTGTCTACGGATGATAAGTTGTACTAAAGACCAAATCTGTACCCAAACCCGCAAATATCTCCTTCCAGAACTTGGAAGTGAATTGAATCCTTGTCTGATACAATATTCTTTGGAACACCATGTAGTCTCACTATCTCTCTGATGAACACCTGTGCTACCTCACTGGCTGAATATGTAGTCTTCATTGGAATGAAGTGAGCTACCTTTCTCAACTTGTCAACCACAACCATAGTAGAATCATGCTGCCTCACTGTCCTCGGAAGAATTGTGATGAAATCCATGGAAATTACCTCCCATTTCCATTCCAAAATTGCTATAGGTTGTATTAAACCACCCGGATTCTCACATTCCACCTTGACCAGATGACAATCGAAGCATCTAGCCATACAATTTTCCACTTCCTTTTTCAAATTCATCTAATAGTAGAACTTATTCACCGTCGTCAATGTCTTCTGATATCTTGGATGACCTAAGTATGGATTGGCATGAAACTCCCTTAAGATAGGCTTCTTGAGCTCACTGCAATTCAACACATAGATCTTGTCTCTAAATCTCACCAAACCATCTGTCGTGAGATGATAGTTTACATCCCGATCATCTGTACCTATACCTTCACATGTACCTATACCTGTGCTCTGTTGTAACCTGTGCATGATCTCCATGTATTTTTCATCCTGCTGTCCTCCCTGCAAGATCCTATCCTGCAACTCTGTCCATAAAATCTCATAGTTGCTATATGATTTACATATACCTTCCTACTAAGATCATCCACAACTCGGTTCTCTTTCCCTTTGATGTACCTAATCTCGAAGTCAAACTCACTAAGGGTAGCCAACCATCTAGCTTGCTTGGCATTTATATTCAGTTGGTTAAACAAATACCTGAACCCACTATGATCACTCATCAGTGTAAGCCTCTTGCTAAGAAGATAGTGCCTCCACATCTTCAATGCATGTATAATCACTACTAGCTCAAAATCATGCGTCAGATAGTTCTGCTCGTTCTCATTCAGTTTCCGTGACTCATAGCACATTAACTGTCCTTCTTGCATGAGAACTCCACCAAGTCCTTTCTTAAAAGTATCTGTACACACTACAAACTCCTTGTCTGGATCCACAATATTTAGCACTAGTGCATGTGTCAACAACTGCTTAAGTTGCTTAAAACTAACCTCACATTCTTCTGTCCATTCAAACTTCTTACCTTTCCATTGCAATGATGTGATAGGATATGCAATACGTGAGAAGTTCTTGATGAAACTCCTGTAATAACCTACCAATCCCATGAAAGATCTCACCTCATCCACGTTATTAGGAGTTGCCCACTCCATGATGGCCCTTATATTTTCTGGATCCACTGCTATGCCATCCTTGGAGACAACATGCCCCAAGTAATGTACCTCCATCCAAAAGAAGTTGCACTTGCTAAGTTTAGCATATAACTGATGCTCTCTTAGCAATATTAACACTTCTGCTAAATTCTCAACATGTTCTTCCTGATTCTTAGAATATACCAGTATGTCATCAATGAATACAATAACAAACTTGTCTAGATAAGGATGCAACACATTATTAATCAAACACATGAATGTAGCTGGAGCATTAGTCAAACCGAATGGAACAACAACAAACTCATAATGCTTGAAAGAAGCCTTGCAAAAATCCTCTTCCTTGATGCATACCTGATGGTATCTTGATCTCAAGTCAATCTTTGAGAACACCGTTACTCCCTTCAGCTGATCGAACACGTCATCAATCCTTGACAAAGGGTACTTGTTCTTAATCGTTACTTTGTTCAAATTCCTGTAGCCAATGCACAATATAAGAGTACCATATTTCTTCTATATGAACAACACTGGTGCAACGCAAGGTGATATACTTGGCCTAATGTATCCCTTGTAAAGCATCTCCTTTAGCTACAACTTCAACTCTACCAACTCAGGTGCGCTCATCCTGTAAGGTACTTTTGTGCTGGAGATGCCCCTAACACCAACTCAATAGAAAAGTTTACCTCCCTATGAGGTGGAAACACTGTAGTTTCCTCAGGGAATACTTCGTGAAACTACTACAAAACTGGGTATCTTCTTAACACATCTACATCCTCAACCTCCTTACCCTTATCACTAGAAATGTGTACTACAAACATAACACAACATTTTCTACAACTACGCTTAGCCTGCATAGCACTAACCATCCTCACTTATGTAGGCTTCTTCTTCCCCTACAAATTCTTCTTTCCCCCACTATCATCCATACAGAAAATGGCCTTGTCGAAGAAATCCACTTTGATCCTGTGAAGGTATAACCAATCCATACCCAAATTCACACTGTACGATCCCAATGGAAATACATTCAAGTGTGCTACTGTAGGCATACCATTTAACTCAAATGCAAAAGCTCTCACCCAATGGTGAACTCTCTTCTTCGTACTTGTAGCCAACTGTACCAACCAAGATTCTGCATGCACTTCTTTTCTCAAACCACACTTATACACTAGGTCATGATTAAATCTAGGATCAATCAAAATAGAAACAACTTGATCACAATGCTTACCGCCCATCTCAATTATTGATGCCTGATGATCTACCCACTTGTTGTCCACAACTGCATAGATCCGAGGAATGCTATGACCAAAATCACCAACTATATGTGCCTCCTAAGCACTATAGATCTAGGGTCTACCACCACTATGATACTATGGACAATCCCTCTTATGATGATCCTTACCACATATCCAACATTGCAATGGTTCCCTACCACCGCCTCTAGCCTGCTGCTCTCCATGTCCCTTCTCAACTATATTGAATGTCTTAAGGAACATCATTTTCTTTCTCACTTGCATCTTGAGGACTTCCTATCTTTGGTGGTGATTTTCCTTTAGCTTTATCATTTATTTTCAAGTCATGCTTAGATTCAACTTCACGCTTCAATTACTCATAACAATGTTTTAACTTCCGAATGGCCTCCTCCAACGATCTAGGCTCATCGAACTCAATCTGGTCTCTGTATGCTACTGGAAATCCATTGATGAATATGTGAACCTTGGCCTTCTACTCCTTGAGGTAAGGCACATACCTCAACAACTACAAAAATACACTAGTCTACTCATCATTTGTCATAGAACCCATTCGCAACTCATAAAACACCTTAGCTCTGTCATCATAGTACCTCTCAGACAAGTAATTCTTCTTTAAGAGCCTTTCAAATGCATGCCAAGTCAAATATTTCTCATGTATACCTTTATCATTCTTCATGTCTTCCCACCAAATATCCACTTTACATTTGAGAATGAAAGTGTCCATCTTTACTTTCATGGTTTCTAAATAATCATGCTATTAAAATAATTTCTTCATACCAAGAAACCACGCCTCTGCATCCTGTGATTTCTTCATTTCACCATCAAAGGTAAGTGGCTTTGCTTTCTTAAAATCA
Source organism: Pinus taeda (assembly GCA_000404065.3). Taxonomy (NCBI): domain Eukaryota; kingdom Viridiplantae; phylum Streptophyta; class Pinopsida; order Pinales; family Pinaceae; genus Pinus; species Pinus taeda. The sequence goes on along the minus strand of APFE031451819.1, from coordinate 264,493 downwards.
TCTAGAAATTAACCCTATCACTCCTCATGTAAGGATGATAACGATGATGATCATGATTCCTATTAGAACCAAAACTAGAATAATACCTGTGTCTATCACCTCTCCTATCTGGAGTGTCCAATATCCTGCCATATATGTTCATGTCAGATCTATTTTACCTGTGTCTACTAGGAGACCTACTTCCATATGCCTTGTTAGTTTTGTCCTCATGTTCATGGCTGATCCGAAGTGGTCCCTGTTGCTACAAATATGACAAACCCTGAAGTAGTATCACATTCACCTTTGCTTGTTTCTCTTGTGCCTACACGATTTTGTCATTGTCTGCTTTGCAGCTTCTTATTTATTCCTTCAAGCTTCTCAATGTGTCTGCCAAGTCAGAAGAGTGCCCCGCACCATGCTACCCATTTGATGGATAGGGAGATGTTATGTAGTCTACCACCTTTCTAGCCATCTGATCTCTTTCGTGTAAGGCATACTATGTCAGCTAAACAAAATCACAATAACCCAACGTACCTTAGCATACTTCCAGGAGGATATCTTGTCCGCAAGATCATCAAATCAACATGATACATGTATAACATAATCATAACAGCATATAGACATATATCTGTATCAATGCATAAACATCATTCTAGTTAGGGTCCAGTCATCAATGCAAGGCCATATCAACAATGCATGCTATGACCTCATGAATGAAAAAAACCTATTGACGGTGCTGGACTTTCCAATATGTCAAGGGATCTCCTGGTAAGAAGTCCCAATTAGACCTCAAACCATTTGGTGTAGGAGTCCTAGCAGTGGGTCGTACGGTAATGCCTTGACCGTGATTTCACACAGAGGCAAGTAAGATAACTCTGTTGGTAGCAAGGGTGTGACAGCTGCGGCGAGCCAAGGAAGGTGCATGAAAGGTTCTAAAACATGTGGAGTGAGGTGAGCGCGCTCCTTCAAAACATGTAATAGTACTCAGCTTGGAAGGGAACACACGAGAAAAGATGCATCACCAGCTGGAAAGCAAGATAACGAGCAATCCAAAGTGATGTTAAAACCTACAACACATCTGCAACAAGATTCGTACAATTGCATACAAAATAGTTCATACACAAATACATAAGTTAAACAACATACATTGCTACAACAACCAGAATAGTCCAACTACAATAACAACATATGCATGAAAATGTGTTGGCTCTATTTTATTAAGAAGCGTAAGTTCCAGTCATACAATACATCCATGTACACCCACTAGTTCCAATAGTGGAATGCTACAACCACAACCACCTGCTCCTCTAAAGAGATATACTAGCTCTGCGCATTGGAGAAGCCAAGGCTCATTACAATACTGTCCAAGCTTTCTCTAAGATAGTCCTATCGAAGCTTGGTTGAACTAAAGCCTATACGAAGAGTTATGAGGGACTATTTATAGCAAAGGGTTGGGTGACCCTTGAATTCCCCTTTGTGACAATTCAGCTACCCTCATGACTCTTCATATACTATATGACTGTTACATCTAACTATTGACACTTGAATTACACTTGAAAAGATGTTACATTACAATACACATGCACTCATGTGAGTCAAAATGGTTTGAGCAAGCCATGCAAGATATCACTGACACTCGGTCCGTTGTGGTGAGACCAACTCTTTGACATGCTTGTGATGGTGAAGGTGGTGAGTTGATGCTAAGCTTGGTCATTCGTGATGGTGTGCATGCACCCCATGGTGACATCTTGCTGAAGCGAACTCTTGCCTTCATTGCATCTGGGTGCATTGGTGTGGCTCCTTCATCCAACTTGTCTGCTAGAATGCACATGGTCTTCTTGGGTGCGGCTGAACCAACAACACACTGATGCATAGTGTCTGTGCTGATCTTCAAGTGTTTGCTAGTGGTCCTGCACATCAACTTGCCAAAGTACATGTTCAGCTCCAATTGGACTTGCTTCTTGTCTTCGCCTTGGTGAGTGTGATGAATGGGTTGGGTCGCATGCGTGCGCACAATGACATGTATGCTATTGAACCCCTTGAATGTGATCAACAACACTGCTCACCATGTTTTCTCCATGCCAACTGCTGGAATGGATCTCTAACATGTATAGGCGCAGTTTCATCCATGAGTGCAGGTTGTGCCTACTGATGTTTCTGTTCATGTTGCAACTCATTTGTCTGTCTGTGCAACTTCATGTTCTTCCTTGAGTTGCTGCTTCAGCACATGCAACTCCTTCTTTGTTCCATTCTCTATCTTCATGCGATCTTCATGTCACACCATCACCTCATAGAGTCTCCAAAGTTGCTTTCATCATCAGTGGATCTGCTTGAGCTCGCAACTTTGTTCTGCCTCTATGTTGTCAACAACATTCCTCTTGAATTTTTTGCATTCGATATGCCGCCTTCAACTGCTGTTCATGATGCTACTCGCTGTGATGATGCTGCTATCATATCTTGATGTCCTTGTCTACAAGCAACTTGATGTCTTCGTGAGCAGGCAAGCTCATAAACACTTGATTGACTGCATCCCAAAGTGTGATTTGAATGCTGTCTTCGACTCTTCTCTCTTGCAAACCATTGTACCTATACTGCTGAGAGGTAGATGAACACCTGTGACACTTGGAGACATGGAAACACTCATGGCAAGAAATCTGTCAATTGAAAACCAAAATGAACTTGAGATCTGACTTGCAACATACCTGTTTGATTGATCATGAAGGTTGCGCAATTTCGACCAGGAGGTCGGGAGACTTAGTGCCAAGATTGCACAAGGCATAGTATGGGCTGCTGGGAGACGGACTGACTACTGGAACTGTGCAATGCATAGTCCAGTTTGGCTGCTGACTACTAGAATTGCACAATGATCAATCTTAGATGGAAATGGCTGCAGGCTCAGTGACTGCATTGCGCAATTTTCTGGGCCAACAGTCACTGTCCCTTAGAAATGCGAAAAATAATCCTAGAGGATAGTGGCTGGGCATAAATGCACATTTATGGAGAGGAAGAAAGAGCCTTCCTTTCCCAAATTGTGCAATGATGTCTCAGTGAAGGCAGAGTCTAGGCCAAGGTTGGCTAGACTTGCCGATAGGCAACTGAAAGCAAATGTGGAAGTGAATTCATGGCGACACTAAGTGAAATCAGAAGCAATTGATCGTGCATGCAAACATTGAATGAAAGATTCAACAAACAGATCAACATGCATGTGGGTGAAGCGAGTCACCGAATCAACGACCGTTTGTGCAAAACAGTTTCATGCCTGCAACAATAGTGAGATAGCAATGAAAACTGAAATGATGCTAGTACAAGCTAGTATGTATCAAAATGATAGCAAGCACTCACTAAAATTAAGCAGACAACATTCATACGAAGAGAAACACAAAAAGCGCCAGAAATGCAACACAAGACATGGAAAGCGGGCTTACCCCAAAACAACTAAGCTGAAAGTGCCGACAACTCCTAAATGTGATGTGGGATGTCAGAGCTACAACGTTAATATGAGGAGTGAGCTCTGCAGCATCTGATTGATGAGTTTTGATAAAATCGAGGTTGTGACACACATGCCACAAATATAGGGAAAGTGACACTTGGTGGGAGGTTTATGAAATGATCCTTGCATGTAACCTCCAACTACCAAAAAAGGTCCCTGAAACAAGGGATGCCTTTGCATGCTGCCTTGGGAGAAGCAACCCATGTATGCAAGTTAGTTTTTCTTGGTCCTGGAGGGAACCGGCCAACTCAGCTGCACATGCATGAGGCTGTTCAACTGCTGGGAGAAATGCGCATTTCTGGCTGGGAGCTAGGCTAGCTGCCCAAGAGATTTGCACAATTTATGGGCAGAGCAACTGACTGTTGCCCAAATTTGTGCAAATTTTGGGCTGAGCAGCCTTGTTGGGGAAAATTGCGTAATTTTCACTATGAGTGTTTACTCCCAGAATTGCGCAATTCTGGAGCCCAGCAAGCTGCCAGTCAGGATTGCAAAATTTCTAGAGGGAAGGCTAGTTGCCTTATAGATTTTCACAATTTCTTGGGGGAGTTTCTTAGCTTACAGCTGGACCAAGTCGGGTGATCATCCTATGAGGGGAATGCATTGATCTATGATCGACAGGCTGCCTTTGTGCAAGGAAAACATTGAAGCTTGCATACTTGATGAAGCAAGACAAGGTGATGTGAAAAGTTGTTAGAGAGGCTCCAAAACGAAGTTAAGGCAAAATTTTGAAGGGTGGTTGTAGCTGCTACAACACTTGGTGACAAACTGGTAGAACTCTAGCTCTGTGAATGGACCTTGTTCATGAAAAACAAGTCTAACACCTTCAGAAGTATTATTCAGTCCTCAACTCATCTTGGTTTCACACTAGCTTGATTGTAAGATGTAGCATCTGCCAAGATCTTGGTCGATTAACACACATTCCAAGTCAAGGAAACATAGCTGTTTTGATTGGGGTTGATGGGTATACTGATGCACAAGCATTATAGTCGTCAGAGTCTTAGTTTCATCTCTGGTGTTGCTCTGCTGTGAGCAGGCCTGAACAATACCCTGACGGAGTCACATAGGAATACAAGCATGGCTCCGCTGATAGCGAGCCTGGTTAGTACCTCGGTAGAGTTACTTGCATCACCTCTCTGCACAAGAAGCCTTTCTCTTCTTTCGCCTTATTCATTTTAATTTTTTGAAAAATTTTCACTTCTTTTATTTATTTTTATTTTTTCATAACTGTGAATAACACTTATTCATTTCAGAGGCAGAAGAGGGATCCTGACTTATTGAGAGCAAAAGAGGTTGTTCCACTAGAGAAATAGTTTATTATACCTATGACGTGCTTGTTAAGGTTTTCGCCCTCACCTTACTCTAGTTCGTTGAGCTGACAAGGGTTAACCCAAAAACAACCGACTAGAGTAGGTGACACTAGTTAGCATGCAAGCGTTGTGTTTTCACCAAGATTCACTTTGAATAGTACATATTTTCCTTCAATGTATCATGGACTAAAAGTAACAATATCTTCATACAAAGGGAGTATGACATATAAGCAAATAGTGATAGCTGTACAAGGCCTCTTGTATTTCACGCAGCTTGTTTCAAGAGTCATACATGGTTTCATGTGAAACTAACCTACGAATGAAACAAGTGAACTAACAAACAACAAAGCAAAGCAAGAGCTGAAGCAAAAGTGAAAAGAAAAGCAAGTAAGCAAACAAGCAAGCAAACAAACCAACAAACAAATCAAGTAAGCAAACAAGCATGCAAGAAAATTGACTGAAAGAAAACACTACTCCTACTCCTAAACTAACAGTGCATGGGCCTGATCACGTGAAGTGATATTTCCAATGTAGCCACCAGTGCATTGGTTGACCAATGTTGGTGAAGGCTTGGTTTGCGAGCAACCCAGTTGTGCGAAGAAATAAGCAAGAAATATATAACAATGAAGATAGCCACACTTCATGTTTCAAAGTGCCCACAGGACATAAGTGAGTACAAGTGCATGATGAGTAGTCTGTGGACTTATCATAGTGTTGTGTGATACTGCGTGCAACTTTGAAGCATAAGAACACTCTTAACTGTGACATGAAAGCAAACGAAAGAAACAAAGACATCTTACGTCATGCACAAGTGCTTGTAATGTGGGATTCCTCCAATGCATGAGTGATAATATCATGTAGTTCGAGTGGAGGAAGTAAGATCTGTGTGTGAGATGGATCTTCAATGCATACAGATGAATGATGAGGAGCCTTGTGTGATTGAACCATTTCCTTATTGGAAGTGAAACTAACCCCAAGGGAGTGAGGACCTGACATAACCATAAGCTTGGGTTGGAGTACCTCGAAAGTATTGGGTGTTTCAACTTCATCATCAGATAGATAATCATAAGCCAATGGCTTTGAAAGATCAATTGCGATAGAGTCATGATTGTAATCAAATATGGGAGCAAATGGATCATGACAACCATGATCATAAAAATCAATGATTTCATCGGCATCCTCATGATATGATGAATCAAACAAATGGGTAGATGAGAAGCAAACAAACTCATCCAACATGTTTTCGGAAAATACAGATGAAATATCAAGTGGATTTTCAATGAATAACTTATCCCTTCATTGTCGAATAATGGACCAACATCTGGTGAGTCCTATGACTGATCAACAATGGGTGCATTCATGGATGGAGACACACATGCGAAATCATGGATGGCAGGTTCACCAAAGATGTTAGGAAAGAACAGAGGGGGCTCAGATGCAAGGGAGTCATCCTTCGCCAAGTGTTGATGCTCAAGCTCCCACTCATACTCTTCATGAATGACAGCACATGTTGGTTGTGAAACACCAAATCCATCAGCGGTTTGTTCCTTGTTCACAACAAGTGAAGAGTCCGCAAAGGAAGAACACAAGACAATATCATCTGGAGGAACATCTGAGTGCAAAGATGGAGGTCATGGAACATAATGCATATGAGAACTCGAAGGAATCACAACCAACATTGCGCGAAAATTAAGTGAAGTGATGTTGAGAAGATGTGAAGGTTGAACAGGTGTGTGAGCATGATCCTCAACATCACTTGGTAGTGGTGAAGCTGTTGAATGAGGGGATGGCGGATAGTCAGTCGAGACAGTGATCGCATCTGGATGAGATTGCGCAGCTCCATTAGTGAAGAATATTGAGTGAGGCTTGATTTCAAGCTTCTTCTTGAGATGGGAAAATTTCTTAAGGCAACACTTGAATTGGTCCCAAAGATAGGAAAATTTTATCTGGCTCCTTGGAGCTTGAAACTGCAAGTCACGAAAATCCATAATCGATTCATGCAGAGCCTTTCATTGCTGTAAAAGTTTTCAGCCAAGATGGACTGGATCAAAATGATAGAAAGTGTCTTCAAAGAGATCACATAAGTGCTCAAGTGAGTGTACGCTGTCAGCTGTTAGGCTGCACAACCATCGAAGTGGAGATTCGCGAAGTGTGTATGCAAGCAACAAGCTGGCCTGTTCATTAGAACAACTATCTTCCTCATGAAGCATGGAAAGAAAGTCATGTAAGTACTTAGGCCAGGCCACTTCGCCTTCACCATCATACATGTAAGTGGACAAGAGATCGAAAAACTCCCTCGTGATGGTGACATCTTCATGATTCAAAAAACATCGTGGAGGGAGAAGAGTAAAAGAATCCATGAAAGATATGCAAAGGTTAAAAATAGGATGAGAGGACACAACTTTTCATCTGGCCCTCTTTCTAGCGCCATAAATGTTGGCGGTGATGGAACTGCCAACATGTCAGGGGATCTCCTCGATAAGAAGTCCCAATTAGACCTTAGACCATTTGGTGTAGGAGTCCCAGCAGTGGGTGATATGGTAATGCCTTGACTGCGATTTCACACAGAGGCAAGTAAGATAACTCTGTTGGTAGCAAGGGTGTGATAGCTTCGGTGAGCCAAGGAAGGTGCATGAAAGGTTCTAACACATGGGGAGTGAGGTGAGTGCACCCCTTGGAAACTTGTAATAGTACTCGGCTTGGAAGGGAACACACGAGAAAAGATGCATCACCAGATGGAAAGCAAGATAGCGAGAAATCCAAAGTGATGTTCAAACCAAAAACACATCTGCAACAAGATTCATACAATTGCATACAAAATAGTTCATACACAAATATGTAAGTTAAACAACATACATTGCTACAGTAACCAGAATAGTCCAACTACAATAACAACATATGCATGAAAACGTGCTGGCTCTATTTTATTAAGAAGTGTAAGTTCCAGTCATACAATACATCCATGTACACCTGCTAGTTCCAATAGTGAAACATTACATCCACAATTGCCTGATCCTCCAAAGAGATATACTAGCTCTGTGCATTGGAGAAGCCAAGGCTCATTACAATACTGTCTAAGCTTTCTCTAAGATAGTCCTATCGAAGCTTGGCTGACCAAAAGCCTATACAATGATTTATGAGGGACTATTTATAGCAAAGGGTGGGGCGACCCTTGACATTCCCCTTTGTGACAGTTCATCTACCCTCATGACTCTTCATCTACTTTATGATTGTTACATCCAACTATTGACACTTGAATTACACTTGACAAGACATTACATTACAATGCAAATGTACTCATGTGAGACGAAATGGCCTGAGCAACCCATGCAAGACATCACTGACACTCGATTCGTTGTGGTGAGACCAACTCTTTAACATGCTTGTGATGGTGAAGCTGGTGAGCTAATGCCAAGCTTGGTCATTCATGATGGTGTGCATGCACCCCATGGTGACATCTTGTTGAAGCGAACTCTTACCTTCGTTGCATCCGGGTGCATTGATGTGGCTCTTTCATCCAACTCATCTTCTAGCATGTGCATGGTCTTCTTGGGTGCAGCTGAACTGGAAACACACTGATGCATAGTGTCTGTGCTGATCTTCAAGTGTGTGTTGGTGTCATGCGCATCAAATTACTGAAGTACATGTTCAACTCCAGTGGACTTGCTTCTTGTCTTCACCTTGGTGAGTTTCTGAATGGGTTGGGCGTAGGCATGCATACAATGACATGCATGCTGCTGAATCCCTTACATGCAATGAACAACACCGCTCAGCATATCTGCTCCATGCTAGCTGCTGGTATGGATCTTTAATATGTACGAGCACAGTTTCATTTGTGAGTGCATGTTGTGCCCACTACTGTTTTTGTTCCTGCTGCAACTCATTCGTCTGTCTGTGCAACTTCATGTTCCTCATTGAGTTACTGCTTCAACATATGCAGCTCCTTCTTTGTTCCATTCTTTGTCTTCGTGCGATCTTCATGTCGCGTCGTCGCCTCATAGCCTGAGTCTCCAAAGTTGCTTTCATCATCAATGGATCTGCCTGAGCTTGCAACTTTGTTCTGCCTCTATGTTGTCAACAACCTTCCTCTTGAATTATTGCATTCAGTATATTGCCTTCAACTGTTGTTCATGATGTTGCTTGCTGTGATGCTGCTGCTGTCATATCTTGATGTCCTTGTCTATGAACAACTTGATGTCTTCGTGAGTAGGCAAGCTCATAGACACTTAATCGACTGCATCCCCAAGTGTATTTTGAATGGTGTCTTTGATTATGCTCTCTTAGAAACCATTGTACCTGTACTGCTGAGAGGTAGATGAACACCTATGACACCTGGAGACATGGAAACATTCATGGCAAGTAGTCTGTTAGTCGAAAACCAAAACAAACTTGAGAGCTGACTTGCAACATACCTGTGTGACTGATCATGAAGGTTGCACAATTTTTGCCAGGAGATTGAGTGCCAAGACTATGCAAGGCATAATCTGGGCTGCTCGGAGACTGAGTGACTACTGGAATTCCGCAATGCATAGTCTAGTTTGACTGCTGATTGTTATAATTGTGTAATGTGCAATCTCAGTTGGCAATTGCTGCAGGCTGAGTGACTGCATTGCACAATTTTCTGGGCCAATAGTCACTGTCCCTCAGAAATGCACAAAATAGTCCTCTAGGACAATGCTTGGGCATAAATGCGCATTTCTGGAGAGGAAGACAAATCCTTCATTCACCGGATTGCGCAATGCTGTCTTAGTGAAGGTAGAGTCTGGGCCAAGGTTGGCCAAACTCATCGAAGGGTAACTGAAAGCAAATATGGAAGTGAACGCATGGCAACACTAAGTGAAAGCAGAAGTGATTGATCGTGCATACAAACATTGAATGAAATATTCAACAAACAGATCAACATGCGTGTGGGTGAAGCGAGTCACCGAATCAGTGACCATTCATGCAAAATAGTTTCATGCATGTGACAACAGTGAGATAGCAACAAAAACAAAAACGGTGCTAGCATAAGCTAGTATGTATCAAAATGACAAAAAGCACTCACTGAAATTAAGAAGAAAACATTCATACGAAGTGAAACACAAAAAGCGCCAGAAATGCAACACAAGACATGGGAAGCAGGATTACCCCAAAACAACTGAGCTGAATGTGTCGACATCTCCTAGATGTGATGCGGGATATTAGAGCTACAAGGTTAATGTGAGGAGTGAGCTCTGTAGCATCCGATTGATGACTTTTGATAAAATCAAGGTTGTAATGTGCATGCCACAAATCTAGGGAAAGTGACACTTGGTGAGAGGTTTCTGAAGTGATCCTTGCATGTAACCTCCAACTACCAAAAATAGGTCCCTGAAACAAGGGATGCCTTTGCATGCTACCTTGGGAGAAGCAACCCATACATGCAAGCCAGTTTTGCTCGGTCCCAGAGGGAAACGGTCAACTCAGCTGCACATGCACGAGGCTGTTCGATTGCTGGGAGAAAATGCGCATTTCTGGTTGGGAGATGGGCTGGCTTCCCAGGAGATTTGCGTAATTTCTGGGTAGAGCAGCTGGTTACTTCCCAGATTTGCACAAATTCTGGGCTGAGCAGCCATGCAGGGGAAAATTGTGCAATATTTACTGTGAGTGTTTACTGCCAAAATTGCCCAATTCTGGAGCCCAGCAGGCTGCCAGTCAAGATTGCACAATTTCTAGAGGGAAGGCTGGTTTCCCTCCAGAATTACGCAATTTCTTGGGGGAGCTACTCATCTTGCAGTTGGACCAAGTCTGAGTGATCAACCTGTGAGGGGAATGCATTGAGTTATGATCGACCGACTGCCTTTGTGCAAGGAAAACACTGAAGCTTGCGTACTTAATGAAGCAAGACAAGGTGCAGTGAAAAGTTGCTAGGGAGGCTCCAAAATGAAGCTAAGGAAAATTTTTGAAGGGTGGTTGTAGCCACTACAAAACAACCATTACTCCATTGTACACATTACCACATGCAACTATTAACATTCAGAAGCAATGCCTAATCAACTACACATACATATGAACGCATGTAGTTGAGTGTAAGTAATAAATTCTTATAACCAACCTACAAGACTGATACATGTAATCAAACAACCAAGAATGCAACCCAACACACAATGTAATCAAGCTGCATATAATCATATAACCAATGATATACTTTTGACGTTGCATTCCAAAAAATCAACATCAAGTTCCTCATGACAAGCTTACTACATTCATGATGAACATGATGCAATGAAACAAGCACATGGAATGCAAGTGTAAGGGACACACATGCAACTGACATGCATGCATGACCAACACATTCACCCAAGGAGAGAACAACCACACTCTGAACCAATCTGTGGTATCAAGTATGACCCAAAGAGAGTGCAACCCACTCTGATACCAATCCGTAACACCCCCTCCTCCCAAGTCTACCCAAGTAACCGACCAGTAGAGGTAAAAATGTGACGAGAGAGACTACTCTAAGGGATTCAAATTCCTTGTTGACCTTAAGGAAATGGAATCGATGAAACACCTTTAAAAAACCCCTCCACATCAACAAAAAAACCCTCAGAAGACATGTCAACCACTAAAACATCTTGTCCTTGAGTCCCACTAATGATTTAAGACTTTTAACCCCTAATCTCTCTCATGCTATAGGAAAGACAATGACAAAAATCCAAAGTCGCTCTCATAGGCCTATGTGCCTGTGTCCTTGGACTCTTTTCAGTAGACTTATGCCAGGGTTCCCGAGATTTGAGCCACTTTTCTAGCCCAAAATCCTGGCCTCTGCTTAAAACTTGTTAAAACCTCCATAACCTATCAAGGACATGATGACAATATAAACAAATAAAAAATAAACCTCAAGGCTACGCATGAGCATCCCCAATCAGGACTGACATTCTGTCAAACACTTGGCATCGATGCAACCTACAGGTCTAGGATGCAAGACAAAGCATGAATGACTAAAAATACTTATGAAACATAACAATAAGGATCACTACCTTCTCCATTTAACTATTATAACATCGATTAGGTCTTGCATCCATCCATTTAACAATTACAAATAAATACATGAAATAACCATGACATGAACCAGTGATATAACCATGCTTATAACCAACATAAACCCATATAAAAATCAGAGATATGACAACCATTAAATCCACATATAAACCAATGAAAAGGTAAGAGAACTTAGGTTTTATTAATCATAGGCAAATCTGACCAGGTTCAGGACTTCCACGTACCACTCGACCATAGACATGGATGAACCAAATCTCTCTTTCATCTAGTCACCCTCATGGCATATTCCAAGCATGAATGTGGGATCTCATAGAACAACGAATCTAAGAACAACCAAGGGAATATAGAGGTTAAACCACCTCCACCCTCACCAAACTGTCATCACACCAAAACTGGTGCTCCGATCACAACCAAACCGAACTTGGAATGCCATCCAGAATCCATCACTATCCTTGAGGAATTTTCCATCTCCTTGTCTCTCAGTATTTACCGCAATCAAATCCCCAATCACTAGGCCCTAAACTGTGACTAGTCTCTCTGGCTTTATCGCAATCCAAAACTAGATCATTAGGCCCTAAATTGAGACTTCTCCCTCAAAATTCACCATGTATCCTGCCAAAACCGGTCAAGGGATTCCTAAGCCTTTAGGAATGAAACTTGAGACCACCTCCACCCCAGATTCCAAAATCCATCCGGCAAACCAAAGCTCAAAACCATGATAAACATCCCAACATACCATGGCATCCAAGAAAAGGCAAGGCTAGACTGAAAACCATAGTCATAACCCGCCAAAAACAATGCCATCGATAGCAGGAGAACCATACACCAACATGCAAATACATGCATGTCCAAACCAGCTAGGAAATCACATGCAAAAGGTTACTTGCAAGTATTCCTGCTGAAGCTGCTTGATCCTACTTTCCTTCCTTGATCCTTACGTTCCTTTCCTTGCTCCAAAGCTAGAGTGCTCTAAGAAAACTTTAAGTGACCAAGAGAGAGAGAGAGAGAGAGAGAGAATAATGAGAGAGCTCCAAACTTGATCTAAAAAAGGTTACCAACTAATCCTAATAAGCCTTTTTATTAATGAGGCCTCTGTTTTCATCATTTTCCATTATTTTCCTTCATTTTCCTCCTCACATGGAACCTATGACCTTTCACCTTACTTTTCTCCTATTTTCCTTTATTTTCATAAATAAATGTGCCAAAAATGCCTTTTTTCCTTTTAATGCCCTTGCCTTAGCCTTTTCCAATTTTCCTTAGCTAAAACACACGTTTAGTGATGCCCACTAGGAAATCTTTGCCCAACATTCAACTTGGAATAAGTGTCCCTTAACCGTGGTCTTATTTTGCCTTTATTAACTTTTTATTACATGAAATTTTCCACCAGGGCTGTTACAACCTCAAATGCTGCTCCAACCTTGTTTGTATACCACTGTTTGTGACTGTCTGGTCAGGGCACACTATTGTAGCCCTAGACTCCTCTAATATACCCTAAACAACCATTTAAAAGGTTATGACACACTTTAAGAGAGATCCTCCCTTGCTACACTGCTTGCCTTAGGGCATTTATACCATCCCTTAACTGCCCTACAGAAGCACAACCGTGGTGTTAGGTCCCTTAAAACATGCCCAAACAAGTGTCAAAATAAGCAACATTTAGCCCTCAAGGACTTAGCCTAACAAATAGCACCCTCGGCCTCCATGAAAACAACTCAGACCCTTGTTTTGACCCTAAAATACCCCTTGTCTCCTCGCTAGTTCTTCCTTTTGTGCTGCGGCTAGGGCCAAAGAGATCTCATCCTCAACAAGTCCTTTCCTAGAGGTAATGTTGCACAAGATGGATACCTTAATGACTCCTATTCAACCTTTATTTATACACACACAAAAGGGACCCATAAAGCGTCATAATGAGGGGTTTCCAATTGTAATGAGCCTAAAACACCTTAGGCTGACCTACATGCACACTTTTCAAACCCATCATTAACCTTCAGAAATTCATATCTCCACTTCTACAACTCATAATTCTACGATTCTCAAAGTGTTGGATTCTCCTTTCTGCCTTCTATTGGCTCATGCCATCACATGTTTAAATGTGCTCCTGGAAATGCCCAAAACTTGATTTGATTCAAAATTGCATACTTTGGTTCCAAGCCCACAAGTGACCCTTGTGGCACTTTTCCCTCTAAACCCTGAACCCTATGGCTTAGAGTACCTTCCAAGCTACACAAATCAACACTCCCTCTTAGCGAGGGAGTTACTTCCACGACTAGGAAATATATCATCATCATCATCACTTTACACAACACTTTCCCAACTCTTAGCACTCACAATCGCAACAATCCTTGTTCTGTGAAATACACCCTTCTCGAAAGTGTTGCTATCACTACTGGAAGAACCCTGCTTCTTCTTCTTATCCTATAATTTATTCCACTCTCTCCATGATTCCTTCTTGGTGGTTGTACGAGCACCCTTTCTCTCCATTGAACACATGCTCTTCTTGGACTATAGAGTCTCCCTCTAAATCTGCAAGGTCTCTCTCGAACTAGACTCCCTCTGAGTTTCTGGAACCTGGACCTTCTCGGGAAGGTGTACCTTCTTCTTAGGAACATGTACCTTCTCCCCTGAAGCCTGCACCTTCTCCTGCTTCTATGGAACTTGCACCTACTCCACCTACTTCATTCCATGATCCACACGCTTTCTTGTCAACCTATAGAGACCATCCTCTCTAACTTCAAGTACAATCCCATCAGATTTAGAGCCTTTGGGCCTGAGTCTTGCCTCTCCATCCTGGAGCAAGTCCTCAAACCCCTTCCTCTTGATCATCGAGACAAAAATTACGCTAAATATGAGTCTTGGTATAAACGGTACATCCTAGAACCGCATCACACGTCCTATCTTCATCCCGAATGGCACAACACCCGATCCCCAGATCTCCAACTGACACTTGTCACCCAACACCATGTGCAACTCTGAGTCCCATTTAGCTAGAGTCTAAAAAACCTCGTGTGACCCTATCATATGCTTTGTCATACACTGTCCACATAAGATCCATCCACATTGATAGTACCCTGCGAGAAATGGAAATCATAGCAAAGTCCTCCTCTTCAAATATCCTTATGAGATCATCTATGTTAGTTGAAGTGGCAACATCAATGCCATGGTTTCCTTTCCTCTTCTCATCATCTCCCTTTTTCTTCATCGGACATCTTGACGAATAATGACCCATCTCGCCACAATTGAAACACTTGAATTTACTCAAGTCTTTCTTTTGCTTACCCTTCATTCGTGTTGCAAGTGACACGTCATCATCAAAATACTTCTTATTTGGATGAAGATCCTCATCTCGCAACTATTCCTAAATGAAGTCATCCCACAACCTATCCTATTCTGACAACTTCTCATTGGTAACGATCCCTTTGATGAAGGGCTTCCATTCCTCGGTGACCCATTTCAAGGAAACCCTTATCATATCTCCATCTGTGATAGTCACATCAATGGCAACAAGCTCATCTTTGACTTGAGACAATCTCGTCATATATGAGGTCACAATTGCACCCTTTATCATCTTGGTGGAATTCAACTTATCTTCCAATACCAGTACCTAGTTCTTGTTCTTATTCTAGAATAAATTATGAAGAGCCATCCACATCTCATGTGCATTGTTCTTCCTAGACAAATGAGGTATTAAGGCATCCTTCGCACCATCTAGGATGATGAATCTCTCCCTTGCATCCAAATCTTCAAATATTTCCAGCTCCTCAGGGTCGGTTAGCTTCTTGATCTTTCTTGGCAAACTCCTAGATGTTGTTGACATGCAATACCAACTTGATCCTTTCCTTCCAAGGACTATAGTTGGACAACCCCTCCAACCTGTCCTCATATCAGAGATCTACCTGCAACTTCAAAATTGTAGTGATACCTTCACTTACAATGTCACCAACTCCCTCTCATGCTGTACTTTGTTGTGCGTAACTCTGATTTACTTACTTCCAAAGTAGCTTAAACACGATTTTGATACCATGTTGAATTTCCACAACCTTGGGTCTAGGTTAGAGTCTTAAAATCACTAACGTTACCAAACCAAGAATCTCAACCATAAACTACTTTTCACAATGGAAATATAAAGCAGCAAATCACATATGCATAAGTATACACAAATGTTAACAAATTGTACAATAATGTACAACCCCAACCTTTGTTATATTAAACTAAATCTAAATAATACAAAAATCTATGGTATACAAGATACAATGACAAACTTGGCTGCAACTTCTATGTCATATCTTGTTCTGTTGGTCCTCCACTTCTATACTACTCCCTAGTTTCCCTTTAGTCCTTCAAAGGAAAACACATCGAGACTCCAGGAGGGATGCCACCTAACACTGCTGCATGTCACTTCTTCGACGTATACACAGGCTCATAAATATGCTCTCTAGGTTAGCCAATTCCCGAGCCCAATCTACCTTTTAGTGGCCTCTTTCATCCATCAAAGAGCTAATCATATGGCTGCAAACTTCACACAATATTTAGTTATCTTTGTCACTTAACATTTTCTAGTCTAGGGCTACTTTGGACATCCACACACTGACGTTCAACAGTCCAAAGATGTCCAATATGCTCACTACAAGATCTTCTCCTAAGAAAGGCTTCTAACTCTCCAAGTCAACCTTTCTAATTGGCTCCCACAGGCTGTAACTAATTGAATTGATCCAAACTGGTCAACTACTTGACCCAACAAACCTCAAATGTTGCTCCAACCCTGCTTGCATACTATTGTTTGTGACTGTCTGGTTAGGGCACATTGCTGCAGCCCTAGACTCCACCAATAGACCCCAAACAACCTTTTTAAAAGACTGCGACACACTTTAAGAGAGCTACTCCCTTGCTATGCTACTTTCCTTAGGGTATATGCCAACCCTTAACTACCCTACATAAGCCCAGTTGTGGTGCTATGGATCGCAGCCTAGCACAACAACAACCTACTGCTTTCAGTCCCTTAAAACATGCCCAAACAAAGTGTCAAAATCAGTAACGTTTAGCCCTCAAGGACTCAGCCTAACAACTAGCACCCTCAGCCTCCATGACAACAACTCAAACCCTTGTTTTGACCCTAAAACAATATTTATCTCCTCGTTGTTTCTTTCTTCTGCGTTGCGACTAGGGACAGAGAGATATCCTCCTCAACGAGTCCTTTCCTAGAGGTAATGCTACATAAGATGGATGCCTTAATGACTCATCTTCACCCTTTATTTGTACAAACACAAACGGGCTCCATAAAACATCATAATGAAGGGATTCCAACTATCATGAGCCTAAAACACCTTAGGCCAACCTACATGCACACTTTGCAAACCCACCATTATCGTTTAAAAATTCATATCTTCACTTATACAACTCAGAATTCAATGATTCTCAAAGTGTTAGATTCTCCTTTCCGCCCTCTATTGTCTCATGCCATCACATGTAGAAATGTGCTCCCAGAAATGCCTAAAACACGATTTGGTGCAAAACCCTATATTTGGGTTCCAAGCCCACAAGTGACCCTTGTGGCGCTTTTCCCTCAAAACCCCGTACCCTAGGGCTTGGAGTACCTCCCAAGCTACAAAACTCAACAGACTCAAGCGAGTGTTGTACGGTATCAAGCAAGTACCCTGTGCTTGGTACATCAAGATCGATAACTATCTCACCAGTTTGGGATTCACCAAAAGTGAAGCAGATGCAAACCTCTATCATATCTTGGTAGAAGGTAAATTTCTTATTATTGTCTTATATGTTGATGATTTGATTTTAACTAGTGATGAGAAGCTGATCAGATCTTGTAGGGAGGACCTTAAAAGAGAATTTGAAATGAAGGACATGGGTCTCATGCACTACTTCCTCAGGTTGGAAGTATGGCAAGGGATGGGGAACTGTTTGTCTCTCAAGGAAAGTATGAAAATGAGATACTACAAAAGTTCCACATGGAGAGTTATAAACTCATGGAGACACCTCTAGTGACCAATAGGAGGAAGGAGGATGCCACTTCAAGTGAGGAAGTGGATGCTATCATTTATCGACAACTAGTGGGTTCACTGATGTATCTTGTGAACATACAACTAGATATGTGCTATGCAGTTAACCATCTTAGCCAAGATATGGTTAGACCAACCAAATTATATTGGAAGGAAGCTAAGTATGTTCTAAGGTAGCTTAAAGGAAATACCCAGTTTGGACTATGGTACAAACAGACAGAGGGAGTGAAGCTGTGTGGCTTCACAAATGTAGATTGGGTGGGGAGTCCATTGAACCGAAAGATTACATTAGGTGGAATTTTCAATGTTGGGTCCATAAATTAGGAAGAAAATATTTGTGGGGCTTAGCTTGATAGAAACATAATACATGGTTGTAAGCCACTCAACATATGAGGCGATCTGGATGAGAAATATACTTGTTGTATTATTTGATCAGATGATGAATCCAACTATGATCTACTGTGATAGTCAAATTTGCATCAAGCTCTTTGAGAAACTTGTTTTTTACAATAGATCCAAGCATATAGATATATGGTATCACCATTTACAGGGTTGTGTGTAGATGCAGAAAATGTTGTTGCAGTAAATTCCGATAGAGGAACAAGATGCTGACATTCTGACAAAGGCCTTGTCAAGAGAGAAGTTCAAGTTCCACAGGTATAGGATAGGGGTGGTTTATAATCCATTTATTGCTAAGAGGAAGTGTTGAAAAATACAACAAGAAATTCCCAATTTGATTTTGCCTTGATTAAATTGAGAAAATTTGAATTTCCACATCAGTAGACAACTTGGATGCAGTTAACTTGCATGCCATGGCTTGTGTCACCTAGTTTACGCAGTAAATTCGAGTTGGAGGAGTTAGAGTTTAGTTATGCATGTGTAATTGATAATTTGTAGCAATCAAGGTTAATTATCTCAAGTTGTTTTTAGTTAAACTAGTTCCAACTATTGGAGGAACTAGTGGAAGGTCTGTTGTACAATGAGACTTCAGTCAAACTCAGTGATCATCTATTTAATTGATAAATAAGGCCAAAATAGCTAGTGCATGTAGAGAATTCGAGTTCCCTAGCTGTGTTGGAGATTCCAAGGCAGTGTAACATCAATTGTAGGCTAGTCTTGAGTGTACATGTGTTGCATGCAGTCTGATGATCAACCTTGAGGAATTGCGCAATCATTTTGAAGAAATTCCTAAATAATAGGGACCTAATCTCTCAAGGAATTGAGAAAGGAAATAGGGGCTCAAGCAGAGGTAGAAATTGACTAAGTTTGGATCAAATCTTCTCATTGAGTAGAGAAATAGGTTATGCACTTGGAGGATGTGCTCAGTTTAGCAAAGAAATTGTAATACATCACTATCAATTAAATTAATGCATCTCTATTCATCAGATTAATGCAAGCAAACAATGGGGTTTTAGCAGATTGCTTTCCCCAAAAAAAATAATATTTGCACGTGTGTGATTTCATATTGAATGCCTAAGTTATTTGTTCTCAGTTGTGAATTAATGTTCGCAGAGCAGTAGAGTAGGTTTGTGTCTTGTGATTTTGATTAAAAATTCATAAGCAGTTACAAATCTACACCATAATTTCTACAACATTGAAGGCATTGGGACGATTAAAAATCTAGATAATAGTCTATCTTGATAACGATGTATCTAGGGACATGTTGTAAATATTTCATTGTGTTTCTTTTCCTATTAATGTATCATCTCCTCACTCTGCACTCCCGATACTTTGTTAACCCTTTCTACTTGTGCTACATTGTGCTCCCACCCCCACCATCGCCCCCACATGTTATTCCACACATACCATGTCATCGTACATTGTTCATTATGAAAATATTCATATCTCTATGTAATTACTATGCCACATAACTAAACGCATCAGAAATACATGTCCCTTTTGCACCTTCATTCTCTCGCATATACCCCATCATCTACATAATATTCATTATTCATAACAAAAAATTCTTCCTCAGTGTCGTACTTTGACCCACGTTCTCCCGCACATACCTTGTCCTCCACACATCCTTCTTTCCACACATATTCACAGCTTTATGCAACTACACTATCATGCAACTATTAACAAATGCTTCTGGAGAGAGCTTCCATTGTGCTGAGATATTTTAGTATGGGAGCAAAACATTTGATCAATTACTAAGCTCTATGCAAATTTTCTCCCACACAACTTAATCTGTAAAAGTTCTAAATGAAAAAGTGCTTAAAATGAAATAATGAAAATAAATGTAGTAGTGATATGTGTTAAAGCATTAACCAAAGAAAAACTCTCCCCACCCTGTAAAGGACCTGCACCTCCATACAACTATTGACAAATTCTTGTGCATAAAACTTTTACTTTGCGTAGAGAAAAAACTGTGTTTGTTCAAGCATTGAATGTATGTAAGATTCATGATTTCTTGCAAAATACATCCTCACTTTTCAATTAAGCCTGAACAACATCTCCAACCTATATTAGCTTTCATTTCTTTATGCTCAACATTTCGTTCTTTTCATATGATATTTAGAGATGCCATTCAGACCCAATTGAAATCTGAAGATGTGATCTTATGAAACACAAACTTTGGAGATAAAAGTTTACACGAGGAAACAAAAACTTGAATAATACTCCTAGTTTCTAAATACATTTTGCAAAGAGAAAATTGCTAGGCATTTATGCTTTGTACGCAAAATTACTTGCTCAATCATTGTCAATGTCATTTAACTCTATATTTCTTGTTTATGTGTATAATAACCAAGTGTAACTATTTTGTGTGTGAGACATGTTACATAAGACACATCATATACAAATATGTACCCTAAATCACATAAACATACGAAAATAAATAAATATGAAATCTTTGTATCAGAGAATAAGTTGGGCTGCACATACCTCATTCTCTGTACAAGGAGACATAAGAAACTACTGCCTCCATTGCATTCACACATAACCCCTGCCCCATCTATGCAAATGATCTACAAGCGTGTCAATTTTGGCATTACTAGGCAACAAGGTAGCAAATTCAAATTTGAAACACCCATCAAATTGGACAGTTTCTATAGTCTAATGCCCATTTTGATCGTTTTAACAAAAGGATGTTGGTGATCTCATAAATATTCACCTTTATTTGATGGGCACATCACCCATGACAACCAATTTTCTTGTCAAATGTTATCCTTGCTGGGTATAACAATGCCATAACAATATTAATGTCAGAGCATCTACCAACGGAATGACCAATCACATTTTTTTTATAAAAAAAAAAAAAAAATGAATGCGTATAGTTTCTTCCATTGAGACATTGTGCGGAGTCATTGATATTAGTTGGCTTCGAGCAATTAAAAATCAATATTGTGTGGAAGGAAGGTTTTTGGGAGAACTATGTGGAGAGAGAGTGAATGAGTAGGTGCGAAGCTTTGTGATAGAGAGATTGTGTTTGTTATTGCACATACTTGTTCTCCCACGCAAATAACAAATCATAAGGTATAAGTTGTATGAAGAATTTGTAACGTAATTTTAACAAGTAACATGTTCGTAGTTTCTTTGGCTAGGTGTTCATCATGCATTCTTTTTTGGCATGTATGTTTCCAATGCATATTGGACTAGTTCTCAAGGGGGGCTCATTACAAATGGTTTTTCCCATAGTTTTCAAAATCACTAATCTGTTATGATAACTGTGTGTTTTGATGGTTAGCATAAGAATCAAACACATAAGATATTTTAAAAAATAGGTATAGATTTTATGGTATCTGTATCAGGTACATTGTCGCTCATTTTTTTTTGTGATTCTATGTCTCGTTTGTAGACAAGAGTATTGAAAAAATCGACGTGGATATGCATATGCTATTAATGTGTGTATTTTATTTATCTTATGGCTTTATTGTTTGTAGCTATATTGTTATGTTCATTTTCGTATACGTTGTTTATGTTGTGCTGATCATCGAGCAATAACTCATATTGAATTCATAATTTTTTTGAAGCATGATTACTAAAGCATTAATGAACACGTGTGTTTGAAGTGTGATTTCTAAAGAATTAATGGAGAAGCATTTGTTTACTATAAAATGAAATCATACAGATTCAATATTAGGTGTTGACATCATGATACAAGTGTTTTCCTTGATGGCAACTCACTCACAGTTCAGTTCAGATTTGATAAACGGTATCTCACATTGTAACATGTCAATTTAGAGGTAACAGGGCATTGGTACAGTAGAATAGGAAGTTGGAACAAAGGTCTACTAATCAGAATCAAGAAGTTAAATGAAAAGAATGTTTTAAGATAGTTTAAGCTATATACGTAGGTTCACCTTGTAAAAGCAGCGTATACACACAGATTCACAGAACAAAAAGAGCGTATACATATGCACGCACTTTCACAAGAGGAAAAGCGCGTATGGGTTGGAAAATCAAGGAAATTCAAGATTAAAGAATACCAAGGGTCAATACCATGGTATTAGCCCATAATATTGAGCAGAGTAATGACTATTTGATCCCATCCAAGAATACCATAGATTCTAAGTGTTGTTTTGGTCCGAGGTATTAAGAAAGGCCAAAAAATATATAAGGAGATGGAGCTCAAAGGGCCAAGTGTGCAAGTAAAAGGTATTTTGAGGAATACTTCTATTTGAAGTATATTTTATGTTACAGGGGCTATGATTATGATATGATTTGAAATATTTTTTGCACCTTGAATTCAATGTTGGATCAAGATCATGAGACCTGAAATGACTTATCATTGAATGATCTGATATTGGTTGGGCTAGATCTGATTGCTTACACATGTTTTATTCTTTAAATGTCATGATCTGGGTATGTCTGAGATCTGGAAAAGCAGCAAAGTTGTAAGTTAGTATTTAAAGATATATACGCTAGTTCACCTTGGTGAAGGTGCGTCTACACGCTGGTTCGAAGCTTCCAAATAGCGTTTACAAAAGAAAATCCTGTTATTCAGAAATGAATGATCTATCTGATCAGTGCTGTTGGTTTACTGTTGTCTGCCAATGATGTATTCTTAGATCTAAAAGTAGAATTGAATGCATAAGGAGATTGAGCCTGATTGATTGATTGATTAAGTGAGAAGGGTGATCTTCACTGCTGACTGTCTAGATCTCTGTAATTTGACAGTAGATGTTCAGAATATTACTGGTTGGTACATATTTGATTAAGAAGTTTTATGTTTGAGTAGTTTTGAAGGTATACGCAGGTTTGGTTAAAGGAAGTGGCGTATATATGTAGGTTGGGTTCAGTAAAGTAGCGTATGCATTCTGATGTATGATTTTTGAGGTTGCAACTAGTTCTGAATGATGATGCAGGTTTCTGGGTTCAGTACAATATTCTGGTGACAGTGATCTGACTGTTCAAATTAACTGGTTGTTGGTTGATGCAATTTGAGTTTCAAAGTTTCTGTTGGGTCCAGTGTGAATATTTGATGAATCAAGGCCTTCATATTGTGTTGTTGTGTACCAGGAACATCCAATTTAAAAATTTATGAAATGTGGTCCCTGGAGGAAGAGAAGAGGTCATAGCCTTCTCTAGGTTGGCACCTACATATTAGTAAACATATTGGCTAGGACAAGAGCGAGGGGGTTGTAGCTCCCTTCCAGTAGAAGCTGGAGAACAAGAGAAGGTTGTAGCCTTCTATAGGTGGGTGCATGCGTACTGGTATGAGTCTGCACTAGTACAAGATTGTAAACATATTTTCTTTATATTAAAAAGAAGACAAAGACGACATCAACAGGTGGTTTTTCTCTTACATTGGGTTTCCACCTTAAATCTTGGTGTTCATGTGTGTTGCTTATGTGTGATGGTTTATTATGTTATTACAGCACATAGTTACTGTATAATAAGACACCGCTGCTCTAATTAAAGATCAATACATGATGAATTAAATAAATAATAAGTTCTCTGGGTATACGCTCGTTTCCTTAATCACAGTTGCGTGCACATGCAAGTTCACTTCACTGAAGTAGCATATATAAATCTGATTGGGAAATGAAAAATTATTGAATTGTAAATATTGATTCACCCCTCCTCTCAGTATTATTTCCAACAATTGGTACTAGAGTTGGTCCTTCGGAAGAATATTGATTGCTTGAAGGGAGATCTTCCAAGACGAACAATCACGAAGGCATGGGATATATTAGACCACCAATCTTCAATGGGAACAACTTGGTATATTGGAAAATAAGAACCAGAGCCTATCTTCAGTCGCTTGGAGCCGATATTTGGGAAATTGTGGAAGGAAGATACTAATTTACAGTAGCAATACCTACAGATACAACATGTAAGAAGTTATACGAAACCAATGCCAAAGCAATCAATACTTTATTGTGAAGTCTGTTGGAATCAAAATTCGTCAAAGTCAAGCAGCTCAAGACAACCAAAGAGATATGGGACAAAATCATTCAGAGCTACGAAGGAGACTCCCAGGTAAAACTTGCTAAGCTCCAAACTCTTAGAATTCAGTATGGAACTCTTAAGATGCATAGTGATGAAATTATTGCTAGTTACTTTTTACGTGTAGATGAGATTGTTAATTGTATGAAGAATCTGGGTGAAGAGATAAAGGAGGCTACTTTAGTAGAGAAAATTTTGAGATTCTTGTCTTCTAAATTTGAGTCAAAAGTATATGCGATAGAAGAAAATCAGGATCTTCAATCTATCATTGTTGTTCAACTTCATGGAATTCTATCTGCCTTTGAAATGAGGAAAGGAGGTCCATCATATATGAGAGAAAACACTTTCAAAGCTTCAGATAAAGGAAAAGAAAAGGAAGAGCACAATGAATCAGGATATATTAAAGAAGAAGAATATGAGGTAAACTTTATCAAGAAGCTTCAACAGGTTTTGGAAGA
The DNA here is from genome assembly GCA_000404065.3 of Pinus taeda. Classification (NCBI taxonomy): domain Eukaryota; kingdom Viridiplantae; phylum Streptophyta; class Pinopsida; order Pinales; family Pinaceae; genus Pinus; species Pinus taeda. Next base: position 239,835 of record APFE031451819.1, on the reverse strand, counting down.
TTCATTAGTAAGCTACCATTCAAATGCTTTTCTTCTAGTAGAGTTGGCCATTATGCTATAAAATATCCTCATAAAGATAATCATGAAAAAGGAAAGGAATCTGCAAAAGGCAATAGAAAATAGGTTGTTAATAGAAGAAGTTACTATACTCATGAAGATAGTGATGGATTATCTAATAGTGATGAAGATGAAACTGAACAAGATTATAAACTACTCATGGCTTATGACAATGATGATTTCTTGGATGCCTTAGAAGAGGAAGACTTTCTAGAAGAAATCACTAAACTCCAAACCTGTTTGGAATAAAAGAATATGATCATATACACACTGACACATCAACTCACTAAAGGATAAAAACACAATGAAAAAATAGAATGTGAAGTTGTGCGTCTAAGAAAAGAACTTGAGAAGACAAAATCTCTTAATCTTAGATTTGCTAAAGGATCATAAACTTTAAATGAAATTATCAAGGTTCAACGTTCTACTCTTACAAAGACAGGTCTTGGATATACTAAAGAATAATCTCAATCACGAAAGCCGTTAGCCTCCACCAGAAGCTATCTTGATGCAGCAAAGACTAGTGAACAATATGTTAATCACCAGAAAAACCCTAAAAGTGCCACCAGGTAAATCATACTCAATTTACTACAAGGATGAACAACAATAGAAGCATCAAACAAAGGGTAAATAATACCAAAATATTCCATGATTACAAAAACTTCTTTAATGGAAAATTCTTTTCATGCCATAAATTTGTGCATAAGGTTGCTCAATGTGTTGCTTACAAAATTATCATGACTAGAGAAGCATGAAACCAAGGAGAATAATAGGAGTCAAGAAAAGTTCTTATAAATTTTTTTCTCCTATTGAAGATGAAATTGAATGTTCTTTTTGCAATAACTTTGGTCATGAAGAATCTGAACACGGGAGCAAATTTCGGCCAACACTTCAAAAGGAGCAAACATCATCAAATTCCAGCGTATGGAGAAAGAAGGAATTTCAATCAGAAAGATGTGGCATAGCTATGTTTGCAGAAGGACAAGAAAATCAATGGTACATTGACAACATATGCTCTAAATAGATGACAGGTGATAAAGAGAAACTTCATTTATATAATGCTTTAGAAAAGGAAAAGAATGTCTCCTTTGGAAATGACACACCAGTTTTCATTAAAGGTAAAGGTTCTGTTTATTTGAAAGAAAATGTTAAAGCTAGAAATGTCATGCATGTTGATGGTTTAAAACATAACTTGTTGTGTGTCAGTCAAATGTGTGATCAAGGAAATGAAGTTGTGTTTTGATCAAACGAATGTGTGGTTCCTGAGCTTGATACAGGAAATATTGTAATCAAAGGTACAATAACTCCAAGCAGTCTATACATACTAAAAGGGGGACAAAAGCAATGCTATCTAAGCAAAACAAATGAAAACTAGTTATGGCATAGAAGATTGGGGCATCTAAGCTTTTCTCAAATAAGAAAAGCATGCAGGCTCAAGGCAACTCATGATCTTCCAAATATCAACATCCCAAAGATTACCATATGCAAACCATGTCAAGTCTGTAAGAAAACCAGAGTTCATTTCATTGAAAAACAAGGATCAACAAGTAAGCGTCTTGAACTCATCCATACTGATTTGCATGGACCAACAAGGAAAAAGTCACCTCGTGGAGAAGAATACTTTATTTTATTCATTGATGATTTTTATTGAATGTGTTGGATAGGTCTACTAAAGCATAAAAATGAAGCATTTGAAAAGTTTAAAGCCTTCAAAGCTTTAGTTGAAAATGAATCAAATCGAAAAATCAAATGTCTCAGATCTGACCGAGGGGGGGAATTCATATCAAATGATTTTTTTGATTTTTGTGAACAACGTGGAATAAAAAGGCAGTTCTCTATTGCTAGAAATTCTCAACAACATGGCGTAGTGGAAAGAATGAATAGAGCAGTTCAACAAATGGATCGAGCTATGCTTGATGAATCTAGAACTCCTGCCACCTTCTAGGGTGAAGCTGCATTTACTGACGTGACTATTCTCAACAAAGCTAATGTTTGGGTAAATAGTGATCAAATTCCATATGAACTTTGGTATGGTAAGCCTCCTATTGTAAAAAACTTTAGAGTTTTTGGCAAGGAAAATTTGAAGGATGGAAGTTTATATTAAAGTTTATAAACCTTGGCGAATATTACTAGTCCCTAATATGCAAACTGTAAAATGTTTGGAAATATTTTTGTAAAAATATTTGTATTTCTAATGATTTTATATTAGTCTATATAAAATTTTAGCTATTTTTAAGGTAAAATAATTTTATACTATAAAATGTGGGCGAATCACTTATAGAAAAAAATGGAAATTGGCGAATCTTTTTTTTGGAAAAAACATGGAAAATTAGCCCACCTGTGAATATTAGTCCCTAAAATTTTCCCTGGTTTTTGGAAGCAAATGCTTCATCAAATGACTGATGAAAAACTTGGTAAGTTTGAACCTGGAGCAAACGAAGGAGATCTTCTTGTTTATTCATCTAAAAGTAAAGGATACAAATGTTATAACAAGAGACTCCGGAAAATTTTTGAATGCATTGATGTAGTAATTGATGAAGCATGCAGAAATATGGAACAGATAAAGTCAACAAAGGAAGATGATGAATTATTTCCCATATCAAATCAAAATGATATAGAGGAAGAAATCAATGAAGCATCAGAAGAGGATACAACTGACAGGGAAAAGACTGCATCCAGGTATGTTTAAAAGAATAATCTAGAACCTCAAATTCTAGGAGAAAAAGGGTCTAGAGTACAGACAAGAAGAACTCTTGTCGGAAATTCGAGTTATCTAGAATTAATATCCTCCATAGAACCACAAAATTTTAATGAAGCTAGCAAAGATGAATGTTGGGTTAAGGAAATGAATGAAGAACTTGACCAAATTGAAAAGAATGATACTTGGGAACTAGTTCCTAGACCTCTTGATAAAAATGTTATAGGAACAAAATGGACATTCAAGAATAAATTGAATGAAAATGGAGAGGTTAATAGAAATAAATCAAGTTTTGTCTTTAAAGGGTATGTTCAACAAGAAGGTATAGACTTTTTTCACCTGTTGCTAGACTTGAAGCCATAAGAATGTTTCTTTCTCTTTCAAGTTTTCAGAAATTCAAAGTGTATCAAATGGATGTAAAATCTGCATTTCTTAATGGAGAGTTAGAAGAAGTTTATATTTAACAACCCGAAGGATTCATTCTAGGAAATGATGCGAATCTTGTATGCAAGCTCAAAAAGGCTCTTTATGGGCTGAAATAAGCTCCAAGGGCTTGGTATTATTGCCTTGAAAAATATCTATAACAACAAGGGTTCAAAAAAGGATATGCAGACATCAACTTATACACCAAAATTGAGAATGATAAACTATTAATTATTGTTGTTTATTTTGACGATATCATCTTTGGTAGCAATGAAGAATATATGAGTCAGAACTTTGCTTTGGTTACGCAACAAGAATTCGAAATGTCCTTACTTGGTGAACTTACTTATTTTCTTGGTCTACAAGTACAACAAACAAAAGATGGTATTTTTCTTTCACAGACTAAATATATCAAGCAGATTCTGAAGAAGTACGGAATGGAAGATTCTAAACTAGTATGTACTGTAATGTTAACTGGATGTAGTCTTAGTTCTAACGATGAATCACCTATAGTGAATCAAACAACATATGAATCTATGATTGGAAGTCTACTCTATCTAACAGGTACCAAACCTAATATCATGCATGTAGTAGGAATTGCTTGAAGGTTCCAAGCAAATACAAAGGAATCACATCTTCAAGCTATAAAAAGAATATTCAAATATCTTCAAGGAACTCAAGGCTTTGGTCAATGGTATCCTAAAGATACATATGTTTCTCTTCATGCATATACAGATGCAGATTGGGCAGGAAATGTTGATGATCGAAAAAGCACTAGTGGAGGTGCATTCTATATGGGATCACTGTTAGTATCTTGGTTCAACAAGAAACAAAGTTTGATTGCCTTATCTATAGCTGAAGTGGATTATGTGGCTGTTGCATCTTGCGACACACAACTACTCTGGATGATGAAAACATTACAAGACATTCAAATCACATGTTCTCCACCCATCTCTGTTTCATGTGATAATACAAGTGCCATAAGTATTTCGAAAAATCCTGTCATGCACTCCAAGACCAAGCACATACCCATTAAGTACCATTTTATACGAGAACAAGTGCTTAAACAAAAGGTTAAATTGGAGTATGTTCCCTCCAAAGAATAGGTTGTTGATATATTTACCAAACTGCTTCCTAGAGAAACATTTGAATATCTCAGACAAAAGCTAGGAGTAGCCTTTGCATCATCCTGCGGTTAAATCTAGTTTTCAGAGGAAGGTTACTATACGCGAGTTTCATGAAGGATAGTCGTGTACATATGTGAGTTTCTATGGCTGTAGGAGCATATATTTTTTCTGATAGAAAAATAGTGGGTCAAACTTTGATATGGGTGCTCAGTATGATATTGATGACTACAGTCTACTGATATTCTAAGTTCATTGATTTTTATCTGAATGATGAAGATGCCTTGATGAATGATTTGTTGACAATGCATAGGTAGCACACGTTTAGGGGGAGCATTAGCCTTCTCAAACATTCTGCATTGTTGGCATTATGGTTGCTGACTTCAGCTATGGTTTCATATATTCATATAAATTGCTGCATAGGTCATGTAAAGACCTAGGGTGTAATATGTCTCCTTCTGGCATAGTCTATTTTTAAATGAGTCCTATTGGACATATGATGTGATTTGTATCCCCACTATGCATGGGAAGGATGATGTAATAATTTATATATTTTTGTCATGTATATATAATTTGTATATCCCCACTTGGTTGGGTGATTGATGTATGCATGAGTCATTGGTGTTAGGGAGGTCATACTCACTTAGTTAAGTTATAGAGTCATGTTATTCTTTTGAAAAATATCTCTGCAGACTCTGCATGTACTTAGGGGGAACATGAACAACATAGTGTATCTCAAAGGGGGAGAATCTCTTGGTTTGCCCTTTTCCCTTGATATAAAAAGGGGAGAGTATTTTTGTGTTGCTTGATATCTCTAACAGTTTCTACAACTTGTAGTAATCAACGCCAATTTGGTTGCCATCAAGTCTAAAGGGGGAGATTGTTGGCATTATGATACAAGTGTTGTCCTTGATGGCAAATCACTCATAGGTCAGTTTAGATTTGATAAAGGCTATCTCACATTGTAACAAGTCAATTTAGAGGTAATAGTGCATTGGTACAGAAGAACAGGAAGTTGGAAAAAAGGTCTACTGATCAGAATCAAGAAGTTAAAGAAAAAGAGTGTTTTAATATAGTTTAAGCTATATATGCAGGTTCACCTTGTAAAAGCAGTGTATACACACAGATTCACTGAACAAAAAGAGCGTATACGTATGCACGCACTTTCATAAGAGGAAAAGCACGTATAGGTTGGAAAATCAAGGAAATTCAAGATTAAAGAATACCAAGGGTCAATACCATGGTATTAGCTGACAATATTGAGCGCAGTAATGACTATTTGATCCTATCTAAGAATACCACAAGTTCTAAGTGTTGTTTTGGTCCAAGCTATTGAGAAAGGCCAAAAACTATATAAGGAGGTGAAGATCAAAGGGCCAAGTGTGCAAGTAAAAGGGTTTTTCAGGACGGCTTCTATTTGAAGTATATTTTATGTTGCAGGGGCTATGACTATTATATGATCTGAAATATTTTGTGCACCTTGAATTCAATTTTGGATCAAGATCATGAGACCTGAAATGACTTATCATTGAATGATCTGATATTGGTTGGGCTAGATCTAATTGCTTACACATGTTTTATTATTTAAATGTCATGATCCAGGTATGTCTGAAATCTGGAATAGTGGCAAAGTTACAAGTTAGTATTTATAGATATATATGCTGGTTCGCCTTGGTGAAGATGTGTCTACATGCCGGTTCGAAGCTTCCAATTAGAGTATACAAAAGAAAAGCTTGTCATTTAGAAATGACTGATTTATCTGATCAGTGCTGCTGGCTTACTGCTATCTGTCAATGGTGTCTTCTTAGATCTGAAAGTAGAACTGAATGCATAAGAAGATTGAGTTTGATTGATTGATTGATTAAGTGAGAAGGGTGATCTTCACTTCTCACTGTATTGATCTCTGTAATTTGATAGTAGATGTTCATAATATTACTAGTTGGTACAAATTTAGTTTAGAAGTTTTATGTTTAAGTAGTTTTGAAGGTATACGTAGGTTTGGTTAAAGGAAGTAGCGTATACACGCAGGTTGGGTTCCATGAAGTAACATATGCATTATGATGTATGATTTTTGAGAATGCGGTTGGTTCTGAATGATGATGCAGGTTTCTGGGTTCAACACAGTATTCTGGTGACAATGATCTCACTGTTCAGATTAACTGATTGTTGGTTGATGCAGTTTGAGTTTCAAAGCTTCTGATGGGTCCAATGTGAAAACTTGATGAATCGAGGCCTTGATATTGTGTTGTTGTGTACCCAGATCATCTAGTCTGAAAAGTTATGAAACGTGGTCCCTGGAGGAAGAGAGAAGGTCGTAGCCTTCTGTAGGCCGACACCTACATACTAGTAAACATATCGGTTAGGACAAGATCAAGGGGGTTGTAGCTCCCTTCCAGTAGAAGCTGGAGAATGAGAGAAGATTGTAGACTTCTGTAGGTGGGTTCCTACATATTGGTATGAGTTTGCACCAGTACAAGATTGTAAACATATTTTCTTTATATTAAAAAGAAGACAGAGACGACAACAAGAAGTTGCTTTTCTCCCGCATTGGGTTTCCACCTTAAATCTTGGTGTTCATGTGTTTTTCTTATGTCTGATGGTTTATTATGTTATTACTGCACATAGTTACTATATAATAAGACACTGATGCTCTGATTAAAGATCAACAAATGATGAATTAACTAAATCATAAGTTCTCTCTGTATATACTGGTTTCCTTAATCAAAGTTGCGTGCACACACAAGTTCACTTCACTGAAGTAGCATATATAATTTGATTGGGAAATGAAAAATTATTGAATTGTTAATACTGATTCACCCCCCATCTCAGTATTATTTCCAACACTAAGGTATCATAATCTATTTTGTTTAAACAATTTTTCATATGTTGTAGGAGATTGACTGTTCCATAGTATGCAAACTGTATTGCATTTTAGATATACTTCAGCAGAGTTGTGTGAAGGAACGATAAAACATTTCAGGAATTGTTTACATGAACTGAACATCAAAGCCATATTATCTTATGAATGTGAATTGAATGCAAATGCATTGATACAAATGCATGTTATAAATAACCTCAATGTTTACTTGGAAAGGATGAAAAAAATCAACTTCAAATTCTATCGTTAGGGAAGAACGAGGACTTTAGGGGGACATATTTTGTATCCATTGGTTATCTAATTAGCTAAAATTTCCCATACAACTTTGGTCAAAGACAACAACGAAAAATTATTTGTGTTTTAATTTGAATCTGTGTAAAGAAAGTTATGGCATATTGTTCCATGATGAAAATCCAATCGTTGGACATTTCAAACCACTCATGTGAAAGAAAAAACGTTCAGTAGGAAGTTTCATGAACATATAATAAATATAACAACGTATGAAAAAACATAACATAGATGGATGCAGATAAAAGAAAGCATGGGTAGACATATGTTTAAGACATTTTATGGGTTCAAGAGTATTTATGGTGAAAGATGTTTTGAAATAACATGCCAATTGATGGAGAATGAATATGATGTTCCCTGTTGAGATAGGGGCTATAGAATTCACCCTGTGGTAAAAATGCATTGAATTTTCATTGTGTGGCCATGTTTTTGCAATTTTAACCAAATTTAAAGGAAAATTATTAATATTTCTATTTTTTTATAAATTCAAAAATAATTTTCTAGTTTTTAGCAAACCTTGTTTCTAATTTTCGATTGGCTAAGGAAGCTCTGATGGGACATAATTCCCCTAGTGCAGGTATATTTATTTTTGGTATTTGTCAGTGCTTGAAAATTCATTTTAAAATAAAAAAAATTTAATGTTGTGAGTGGCCATTCCATTGATTAGTGATTTGACAATGACACTGTTATGTCATCTCTGCTCTACCAATGATGTAAGAATTGAAGCAGTTGCTAGCCCTTTGAGTAAGCCGGGTGGTGGTTGGGGGGGGGGGTGGGGGGGGGTGGGGGGAGGGTTAAACAAATCTCTTATTGTGAGTGGCCATTGTGTTAGTTGCTGTTGCAGGCCCTTTAGATAAGCCGGGTGGGGGTGAAAAATTGTGCAAATAATATTATTATGTTTATTTCTGCAAAGTTTTTACTATGCAGAGGACAAAGTATGTGTGGGAAAATGGAGGTGTAGACGAAACTATATTGCGTATCGATGAACTTGTTTCTAGTTGAAACTTTCACAGATTTAGCTGTGCGGGAGAGCAGTTGCCTAGATCTATGATTTTGTTTGTTCTATGATAGTGTGCTATTTCTCTCTCACATGATGCCAAAATTAATGTGTTTGTGGGTCCTTTGCCAAGGTGGAGCAGGGCAGGGGGGGGGGGAGTGTGTGTTGAACAAATCAACAATTAATATTACTATTTTTGCTTGTGTGAGGCTTTTTCCGTGCGAAAGAAAAAGTATGTGTGGGAGAACAAGAGTGCATAGGGAATTGTATTGTGCAACGATGAAATTAATTTTAAACTTGCTTACAGTTGAAAATTTCATAGATTTAGCTATGCGAGAGAGTAGTTGCGTAGATATGTGATTTTGTGAGTTCTCAAACAATGTGTTATTGTTTTTTCCAATGATGCTAGAATTGAACTCAGGGGGGGTGTGGGGGGCACTAAACATGTCTTTAATAAATTTTATTCTTTTGCTTGTGCATAGATTTTATTATGTGGAGGACAAAGTATGTGTGGGAGAATAGAGTGTCGAGGTAACTTTATTTTAGAACAATGTAAATAATTTCAAATTTCTTTTATACATATTTAGCTTTGCTGGAAAGTGATTACATAGAGATATGAATCTTTGCAAAATGAAGGATGTGTGGAGGAAGAGGTATGTATGAGAGAACGTGGATGCATAGGGAATTTTAATATGCAATTAATATTATTATTTTTTCTTTTGTAGAGCTTTTATTATGCGAAGGACAAAGTATGTGCGAGAGAACGGGGGTGCAAAGAGTAATTGCATAGAGTTGTGATTTTGTGAGTGCTCTAACTATGTGTTATTTCTATGTCCATTGATGCCAAAATCGATGTGTTTGCAGGTCATTTGGACAGGCAAGGCATGCTCAACAAATTTGCAATTAATATTATTATTTTTGCTTGTGTGGAGCTTTTACTGTGCAAAGCTTTTACTGTGCGGACGATAGAGTATGTGCAGGAGAACGGGGTGTAGAGGTAACTTTATTTCACAACGATGAAATTAATTTCAAATTTCTTTTATACAAATTTAACTTTTCCAGAGAGCAGTTGGATAGAGCTTGAATCTTTGCAGAATGAAGGATGTGCGGAGGATGGGGTATGTGCAGGGGCACAATGATGCAAAGGGAAATTTAATTAATTTAACTATGAATAAATTTCGAATTAATATTATTATGTTTCATTGTGTGGAACTTTTAATGTTGGGAAGATGGGGTATGTGTGGGAGAATGGGGGTGCATAGGGAACTTTATTTCGCAAGGATAAAATTGATGTTAAACTGTTAAAGTCAATATATGTGTAATGAAGGATGGTTTTGTTTTATTGTGCAAAGCTTTCTTGTGTGAAGGTTTCCCTGTGTTTATATTTTATAGTGCGGAGGATGAGGTATGTGCAGGAGAACGAGGGTGCATAGGGAACTTTATTTGGAAAGGACAAAAGTAATGTTGAACAATTAATGTTAATTTGTTATAATTATGTTTAATTATGCGAAGATTTCTTTGTGCGAAGATTTTACTATGTGGAGAAAGGGGAGTGCGTGGGAGAATGGGGATGCGAATAGAACTTTAGTCCACATAGACAAAATTAGTTTTAAACTATTTTAAATGTGTCTGTAATGCCTTGTTTCTATTTCTCCAGTTAGTGATTTTGTGTGTGCAATGAAATATGTGCAGAGGACGGGGTTTGCGCAAGAGAACTGAGGTTTGTTCTAGTGACTATAGCATTCTCTTGAGTGTCAAAGTGCATTGAATCTGTATCTTATGAGTGTAACAAAAAGTTTCATCTGCAATGCTATGGTTTGTCGAATAAATTTCCCTCAGTGGATTTGTTCTTATGTTTTCCCTGTATTGTCCCTTTCCTCTTTCATAGTAACCATTAGTGCGTTGATATTGTCAAAATTCAATAGAAATAAAACAAATGTATGAGTTTTACAGGGCATTTCTTTGTTTTGTGCACTCACAGTGAGAGGAAGACAAGAGTTGTTAGTGTGCTTATCTTGTATTGTTTCATTTTAAACTCTTCCCATTGAATTTTTTTACAAATTTAATCATGTGAAACAAGAGTTGAATGTGCGAAGGATGGTGTATGTGCGTGAGAACATGGACACATAGGAAATTTATTTAGTAAACATGAAATTAATTTAACTAGGAACATATATTCTAATAGAAACATTACTATTTCCTTTTAAATAAGAGACATGAATTTATAGCAACAAGGACTTTAATAAACATTAAATAAAAAACATTGTTATTTCCTTTAAAATAAGAAACATTAATTTATAGCAACACATTTACTAGAAATTATTAATCATTAATAAAGTCTTAATGTCATAAAACTTACATTCGTTGAATCAACATGATGGATCATTGACCAAATTGTTCATTTTATTGATTATAATGTTACGTGTTTAGAATATGGGCATATGGTATCATTATTAACAACAAGATTTCTAATGCATTTGCAGCAAATCATTTGCCTATATACTGGGCACATAAAATTATAATTGAACAAAGACTTCCCATAATTGCAATACTTTCACATAAATGATGCCAGTTTAACTCAATTAGTGTAGCTGTGACCTGCTGTGTGAACCATCCTCCCAAGTTAAAGGAGCCCTTTCTCTTCTGGGTCACTTGGTGCGATTAGAGCTTTTTAGATTGGTAAAAAATACAGGCTCTTCCTCATTGCATGCTTTTTGTTGCTTCCATTCGTTTAACTTTTCTTTGTATTAATAACATGGCGTTATCTATTCCTTGTGTGATTATTGCACTAGTTTTCTTATCACAATTGCAGATTGTTCTACTTTGCTAAACTATCATAGACTGAAATTTACTTTATCGGTTAGCTTCATCATTAGTACTTGTAGATCTAGACACTGTGTGTGATTTTTTTCTATCCAGTTTGAAAAGGATGACATACACGTGCCACTTCTGAAATCCATACCAATACCTGGTAGCATAATGCTTTTTCAATCATGTCATCCTGATACCCAATTAGTTGAAATGGTCATCCACATGTTGTTTTTTGCTATCAGCATGTGATTTAGGGATAATATTGGCTGTTTTATTTCAATTCAATTTTCATTACCATAGAAATTAGGGTAATTTCGTCGTGTTCGAACATGGTACTTGTTACATTGCTTATTATTGCCTTGGCATTGAGTAACCTTTTAGTTGAATCAAAATATTGTATGGTGTCATTATTACATCCAAGGCATTGGGACGATTGAGAATCTAGATAACAATTTATCTAGATAACGATCTATCTCAAAAATACCATCCCCGTGCTATTTTTTGTTGTTAGCACGTGATTTGGGGATAATATCGAGTGCTTTCTTTCAATTCAATTTTCATTACCATAGAAATTATGGTAATTCGTTCATGTTAGGACATTGTTTCCATTACATTGCTTAATTTCACCCTCATTGTTTCTTAAGCTTTTAGTTGAAGCAAACTGTTATACGCTGTTAATAACGCATCCAAGGCATTGGGACGATTAAGAATCTAAATAAAAATCTATCTTGATAATGATGTATCTAGGGACATGTCATGAATCCGTCATTTGTTCTGATTACCTATTAATGCATAAGTTCCTCACTTTTCACTCCCGCTACTTTGGTAACCCTTTCTGTTTATGCTACATTATGTCCCCACCCTGTCCTCGTTCGTTCTTCCACACATACCACATCATCATACATGGTTCATTCTGCACATATTCACATCTCTATGAAACCAATATTCCGCATAGTTAAATCTGTAAAAGTTCTAAATGGAAAAGAGATTAAGAAAAAATAATGAAAAAAAACACATTAGCAATATGTGTCCCTTCTACACCTTTGTTCTCTTGCACTTATGCTGTTGTCTGTAAAATCTTCATTATGCATGACAAAAACTTCTTCCTCAGTGTCGTATTACAACACACATTCTACCACACATACCCTATCTTCTGAACATCCTTCATTCCATGCATATTCATAGCTCTATGCAACTGCACTTCCACTCAACTATTAACACATGATTGTTGAGTGAGCTTCCACTATGCATAGATATTTTATAATGGGAGCACAACCTTTGATCAATTACTAATCGCTATGCAACTGTTTTCCTGCACAACTAAATATGTAAAAATTCTAGATGGAAAAGAGATTAAAATGAAATAATAACAAATAAATGTAGTAGCGATACATGTTAGAGAATTAACCAAAGAAACACTCTCCCTACCTCGTAAAGGACTTGCACCTCCGTACAACTATTAACAAATACTTGTGCATATAACTTTTACTTTGCAAAGAGAAAAAATCGTGATCATTTGAAAGTTGACTGTATCTCAAATTCATGATTTATTGCAAATACATCCTTTATTTTCAATTAGCCTGAATAACAACTCCAACCTGTATTAACTTTCATTGATTTATGTTCAACATTTCATGTTTTTCATATAATATTTAGAGATTTCATTTAGACCCAATTGAAAGCTGAAGATGTGATCTTATGCAACATTGACTTTCGAGATAAAAGTTTATGTAAGGAAATATAAACTCGAACAATACTCCCAAGTTCTAAATTCATTTTGTAAAGAGAAAATTACTATCCCTTTCTTCTTTGTACTTAAAATTACCTGCTCAACTGGTGATGTTGTCGATGTCGTTTAAATCTAGATTTATCGTTTCTATTGTTGATGTCGTTTAAATCTAGATTTATCGTTTCCATTGTCGATGTCGTTTAACTATTTTGTATGTGAGACATGTTACACATGACACAACATATACAAATATGTACCCTAAGTCACAAAAACATACACAAATAAATAAATATGAAATCTTTGTATCAGACAATAGGCTGGGCCACACATACCCCGTTCTCCCTAAAAGGAGACATAAGAATATACTGCCTCCCTCGTACTCGCACATACACCCTGCCCCATTTATGCAAATGATATGAAATTGTGTCAATTTTGGCATCACTAGGTAGCATGGTAGCAAATTCAAATTTGAAACACCCATCAAATTGGACAATTTATACACTTTAATGCTCGTTTTAATCATTTTAACAAAATGATGTTGACAGTCTCAGAAAAGATTCATTTGTATTTGATGGGAAAATCACTCCATGATGGCCAATTTGATTTTCAAATTCCATCCCTATTGGGTGGAGCAGTAACATAATAGTATCAATGTCAGAGCATCCACCAACGGAATGGACAATCACAAAATCAGGGTTTTTTTTTCTTTATTTTAAAATGAATGCTTATAGCTTATTCCCTTGATACATTGGGTGGAGTGATTAATATTAAGTGGCGTCGATGGTCTAAAAATCAATATTTTGTGGAAGGATAATGTGTCAAATAACTGTGTGGAGGGAGAGTGAATGCGCAGGTGCAGAACTTTGCGACAGAGAGATTGTGTTTGTTATTACACATACTTGTTCTCGCATGCAAATCACAAATCATAAGGTCTAATTTTTATGAAGGTTATATAATGTAATTTTAACAGTAACATGTTTGTATTTTCTTTGGCTAGGTGTTCATCATGAATTCTTTTTTGGCATGCATGTTTCCAATGCATATTGGACTACTTCTTGGGAGGGGGGGCAGGGGCTCGTTACAAATGGTTTTGCCAATAGTTGTCGGAATCGATAATCTATTCTGAGAAGTGTGCATTTTTCTTGTAGTGTAAGAATCACACACATAAGCTGTTTTTGAAAGCATGTACATATTTTATGATATCTGTATCTTGTCATTCATTTGTTTTGTGATTATATGTCTTGTTCGTAGACAAGAGTTTTGGACAAATCAATGTGGATATGCATATGATATTAATGTGTGTATTTTATATTATCTTATGGATTTATTTTTGTAGCTATATTGTTATGTTCATTTTTCTACATGTTGTTTATGTTGTGCTTATGGTCGAGCAATAAATCATAGTGAATTTAGGAATTTTTTGAAGCATGATGGTTAAAGCATTAATGAACAATCATGTTTGAAGCATGATTGACAAAGAATTAATGGAGAAGCATTGGTTTACTATAAAATGAAATTGTACAGATGCAATACTAAGGTAGCATAATCTATTTTGTTTAAACTATTTTTCATATGATGTAGGATATTTACTGTTCGATAGTATGCAAACTCTATTGCATTTTAGATAAAGGTCAATAGAGTTGCGTGGAGGAACAGTAAAACATTTCATGAATTATTTATATGAATGGAACGTCAAAGCCATATTATCTTATGAATGTGAATTGAATACAAATGCATGGTATAAATAGTTTCAATGTTTACATGGAAAGGATGACGAAATCAACTTCAAATTATATCTTTGGGGAAGAATGAGGACTTTGGGGAGACATATTTTGTATACATTAGTTATTGAATTGGCTAAAAATTCCCATAAGACTTTGGTCAAAGATAACAATGAAAAACTATTTTCATTTTAATTCAAATTTGTGCAAAGAAAGTTATGACATATTATTCCATGACGAAAATCCAATTGATGGACATTTCAAGCCACTTATGTGCAATAAAAACAATTAAATATGAACTGATCATGAACATATAATAAATATGTTGGCATTATGATACAGGTATTGTCCTTGATGGCAACTCACTCAGATGAAAGATCACAGTATAGCAGGTTAACAACAAAGAATTACAGATAAGTCTTCACAGAATGAAGAAAGAGAAGTATATGCAGGTTCACCATGTAGGTTTTAACCTTGTACAGAAATTACCTGCATACGAATTCTAAAACAAAGAAAATAAACAATGCGAGAGCATAACACATAAAACACATATGCACATAGATTTTCCCCTAGATCCCAAAACCGGGACTACCAGCTTGATTTTTCATTATTTTCCTTTCAATGTTACAATACATATTTATACGTGCCGAAGCATCCAATACCATGGACCGAAAACCATCACGTCCAAAACCATGGACCGAAAACCATAGGTAGGTTTGCCCAACCTAATATAGGGTCCAAAAGAATTTTTCTCGGGGCGTTGCCCCGGACCCCATAGAAGGGGGCTACCCACCCCCCTCAAACCCCCTAGACAAGGGGGGTAGCCACCCCCCCTGTGACCCCCTCGCTGTGTAATCAATGCAACGAAGGGGGGGCTCCACCCCCCCTCTAACCCCCTAGTTCACTACGTAGGTTAGTCGTGGAAAGAATACAACACAACCCAACAATCTCCCACTTGTTGTTTTCTTTCCACAAGGGGCCACATGAGAGCTTAATCATTTTTATAGCCCTGAAATGCCCATTGTTTATCTACACCAAGAGAACTTCTCAGAGCTCACAAATTTTGTCAATGCATCTGCAGTATTCTTCAAAGTGTCCACCTTTACCAGCAACAACCTTTTGTCTTCTATCATATCCCTCACAAAGTGATACTGAACATCAATGTGCTTTGTCTTTGAATGATAAGCAGGGTTCTTTGCCAAGAAAATTGCACTTTGGCTGTCACAGTCTATCCTTATAGCTCCCTGTACTAACCCCATACTTGAACACAATCTCTGCAACCAAACTGCTTCTTGCTTGCATGAGTGGCTGCCATGTATTCTGCCTCTGTAGTTGATAGTGCCACTACAGATTGTTTCTTACTCATCCAACTGATTGCACCTCCAAATAGGTTATACACATACCCACTTGTAGATCTTCTCTGATCCAGATCTCCAGCCCAGTCTGCATCAACAAAGCCACGAATATCCAACACTCTGTCCAATCCTGGTCTTCCTTGGTAGCACAAACCATGATCACTAGTGCCACACAAATACCTGAAAACTCGCTTCACTACTGTCCAGTGCTCCCTCCCTGGTTTTGACATAAACTTGCTCAATACTCCCACTGCATGTTCAATGTCTGGTCTAGTACAGACCATTGCATACATCAAGCTACCAATTGCACTTGCATATGGAACACGAGACATGTCCTCTTCCTCTTCTTGTGTCTTGGGACACTGTTCAGCAAATAACCTCACACCTACATGAATAGGGACCTTCACCGGTTTACTATCCTGCATATTAAACCTCTGCAGTATTGTCTTGACATACTTCCTCTGGTTTAACAAGAGCTTCCTCTTTGCCCGATCTCTTTTAATTTCCATGCCCAAAATATAGTTTGCAGCACCAAGATCTTTCATGTCGAATTTGGAGGACAATTGGATCTTCAAGTCCTGGATAATTTCTTTGTCATCTCCAACCAACAACATATCATCCACATAGAAGACCAGATAAATAACACGGTCACAAATTAATTTAAAATAGATACAGTGATCTGCTTTGCTTTTGGTGAAGCCAAATCCCCGTATAAATGTATCAAATTTCTGATACCACATCCTTGGTGACTTTTTTAATCCATACAGAGACTTCTTTAACTTGCATACCAGTTCTTTCTTACCCTTCACCGCAAAGCCTTCAGGTTGCTTCATGTAGATTTCCTCTTCCAAATCCCCGTGAAGAAATGTTGTCTTCACATCCATCTATTCTACCTCAAAATCAAAAGCAACAACAACAGATGAAAGTAATCTAATAGAAGTTACCTTGGCAACAGGAGAAAAAATATCACCAAAATCAATTCCCGGAACTTGGGAATAACCTTTTGCTACCAACCGAGCTTTATATTTCTCCACCTTCCCTTCTGCATTTGTCTTCTTTTTAAACACCCATTTGCTGCCAATGGGTTTCCTTCCAGCCAGCAACTCCATCAGATCCCAAGCCTCATTTTTGTGCAAAGATGCCATTTCATCAACCATGGCCTCTTTCCAGAGTTTTCCATCCTCTGAATCCACTGCTTCCTTCACATTTCTGGGATCATCATCAGTGACAGACAAAGCAAAGTTTGAACGGAAAGCAGATGGACTATAGCTTTCTGGCTGCCTTCTTTCTCGAGCTGATCTTCTCACAGCCGGAGTTTGTGGCTCTTCATCTTCTGATTCCTCCTCTGCTACAGAGTCTGATTCTTCCTCCTTTAGTTCAAACTCTATTTTCACAGGTTCCTTTGGTTGTACTTCATGTTTAATAACATCTTTCACCTCTCTGAACACCACATCTCGACTGTACTCAACCTTCCTTGTTACTGGGTTCCAAAGCTTATAACTCTTTAAACCATCCTTATACCCAATAAAGATGCACTTTTCAGATTACTATCCAACTTGGTCGTTTCTCCTTTGGAACATGTACATATGCATCACATCCAAATACCCTCAGATGTGAAAGAGAGGGTTTCTTACCAGTCAATACTTCTTGCAGAGTCTTATCCTCGAACATTGGTGAAGGTGACATGTTGACCAGGTAACATGCAATAACCACTGCCTCTACCCATAATTCCTGTCCTAACCTGGTGTTGATGCCTCGAAAATCGTTGCATCGACATTGGGGGAAACCACCCGGTCCGGACCTTAGTGCAGCTCCTTTTCCGTTTGGTGTAGTGGCTCCGACTGGGGATAATGGGACCAGTTTCCCAGCAATAGATAAATGGGATGAATGAATACTTTGGGAATAATAGTAGCGATAGGTGAATGACTAAAACTATTGACAGAAATGCAAGCAAATAAACTATCCCAGGAATCTAATTGAACTTCTAAAGCGTAGCTTTTGATGTTCTATATTCTAAAAATACAATTATATAGATAACAGCATTCTCAAAACACAGATATTAAATCATTCAAGATTACTGTACCTAAATAGTTAGATACAGTGATTAAAGTGATACTACAAACTTTAAAGGTTCATACCATTAATGCATACATGATTAAATAATAAGTTACATCATATGAACATCCAATAGTGGTATGGACAAGATTTCCTGTTGATACACATGCATACAGATAATGATAGCAGA